>JAFEMH010006796.1:0-80000 GCA_022495995.1 Adenophora triphylla var. japonica | reverse complement strand
CTAACAATCTCATGTCTTGTGCATCTTTAGAAAATGATGGGTTAGAAGGGAAATGGGGTAATGGGTGCATGAAAATCTTGAAGGGTCTCTTGTGATTTTTAAAGCTGAAAAGATTAAAAACTTGTATGTTTGCACTGCTGAACCAATGACTGATTATGCTAATGTTGTTAAAGTTGATAAAACTGATTTGTGGCATAAAAGACTTGGACACATGAGTAATAAAGGTTTGGAAATTTTGAATAAAAATGGTGTTTTTGGTAAAGATAAAATTTCTGGTATGCCTTTCTGTGACTCTTGTGTGATGGGTAAGCAACATAGAGTATCTTTTCCCAATCCCCCTAATCCCAATCATTGTTCGAGTAAAGCAATTCTTGAGTATTTACATGCTGATGTATGGGGTCCTGCTAGTGAGACCACTCAAGGTGGAAATAGATATTTTTTTATCTATAATTGATGACTTTTCCAGAAAAATATGGTTGTTTTTAATGAAAAATAAATCTGATGTTTTTGATAATTTCAAAAATTGGAAAGTCATGATTGAAAATCAAATAGGTAGAAAAATTAAAGTGCTTAGGACTGATAATGGACTTGAATTTTGCAATCATGAATTTGATAACTTTTGCTTAGAGAATGGAATTAAAAGGCATAAGACTGTGCCTTATACACCGCAACAAAATGGTGTTGCTGAACGTATGAATAG
Source organism: Adenophora triphylla var. japonica (assembly GCA_022495995.1). Taxonomy (NCBI): domain Eukaryota; kingdom Viridiplantae; phylum Streptophyta; class Magnoliopsida; order Asterales; family Campanulaceae; genus Adenophora; species Adenophora triphylla. The sequence goes on along the minus strand of JAFEMH010006796.1, from coordinate 79,300 downwards.
AACTCTATTAGAAAGAGTTAGAACCATGCTTGCTACTTCTGGTTTGTCCAAACGTTTTTGGGGTGAGGCAGTGATGACTGCCGCCTATCTTATAAATAGGTCTCCCTCTGTTCCTTTAAATGGTAGATGTCCTGAAGCTGTTTTTTCTGGAAAACCTGTTGATTATTCAAATTTGAGGATTTTTGGTTGTGCTGCGTATGCCCATAAGAAAAATGATAAACTTGAACCTCGGACTGTGAGGTGTATTTTCTTGGGATACCCGGAGGGTGTCAAGGGGTATAGATTATGGGTAAGGGAGGAACCGGGTTTCAAAGTGATCATTAGTCGTGATGTTGTGTTTAATGAAACTGAGTTTCCTTGCTTGAATAATGTGCCTCCCCCTCCCCCTGCTCCAAATACGGTGGAGCACTCTTATGTGCCTATTCCTGCTATTGTTAATGAGCCTGTTACACAACCTGATGTGATTCCTCCTGTTGATAATCCTATTGATGTGAATGAGCAAAATATTGATGTTGAAAATGAAGATATGGAAAATAATGAGTTGCCTGATTTGAATGACTACCAACTTAGTCGTGATAGACCTAGACGCATATCTAGGCAACCCGCCCATTTTCATGATTTTGATATGACTTCATTTGTGTTTAGTGTGTTTGAATCTATTGATAATACTGAGCCTAAAACCTATAATGAAGCTTTAAATTCTGCTAATAAGAATGAATGGATTAATGCTATGAATGATGAAATGAATTCTTTGCATGTTAATGATACTTGGACTTTAGTGCCTAGACCGAAAAACTGTTCTATTGTTTCTTGTAAGTGGCTCTATAAAGTCAAGAATGAATCCGACTCTGTTAGATTTAAAGCTAGACTTGTAGCAAAAGGTTTTACTCAGAAAGAAGGTATAGATTACACTGAAATATTTGCTCCTGTTGTTAAATTCTCAACTGTTAAGATTATGCTTGCTATGGTAGCTCAGTTTAATTGGAAAATGAAACAAATGGATGTTAAAACTGCTTTTTTGCATGGAGATCTTGATGAAAAGATTTATATGAAGCAGCCTGAGGGTTATATTGATAATACTTGTCCTGATTATGTGTGTTTGCTTAAAAAGTCGTTATATGAGCTTAAACAGTCGTATGTGGAATCTGAAATTTGATAAATGCATGCTAGATTTAAAATTTCAGCGGAGTGCTTATGATCATTGTTTATATTTCAAGAATGATACGAGTATGCCTGTTTTCTTGCTTATATATGTTGATGATATGCTTCTTATTAGTCCTTGTTCTAAATTCGTAGAGAATGTTAAAAATTGCTTGAGTGTTAAATTTGACATGAAATATCTCGGTGATGCTAGTAAGATACTTGGCATGAATATAATCAGAGACCGTGAATTATCTGTTATTTACTTGAATCAAAGTTCATATGTTGAAAAGATTTTAAGTAAATTCTCTATGAAAGATGCTAAGTCTGTTAATACCCCTCTTGCTTCACATTTTGTGCTTAGTAAAGAGCAGTGTCCCCAAAATGACTTGGAGCTAGACCAAATGAAAAATATACCTTACTCGAATGCTATTGGTTCTGTTATGTACTTAATGGTTTGTACCCGTCCTGATATTGCTTATGCTATTTCGTGTTTAAGCCGTTATATGTCAAATCCTGGTTTGCCCTATTGGCAAGCGCTTAAATGGTTGTTGAGGTACTTAAAGCATTTGGTAAGTTATGGTTTGAAATTCACTAAGTGTGATGAAGGTATAAAATTAGTTGGTTATGTTGATTCTAATTATGCTAATGATAGGGACAATAGAAAATCTACCACTTCATATGTGTTTACCTTATGTGGCTCTTGTATTAGTTGGAAATCTCAGTTACAGCCAATTGTGGCTTTGTCTACGACAGAATCTGAATATGTGGCTATGACCGAGGCGATAAAAGAGGCCATATGGCTTAAGGGTTTACTTTCTGAAATTGGTTTTCTAAATGATAATGTGGTAGTATTTTCTGATAGTCAATCTGGCATTCAATTGGGTAAGAATCCTGTTTTTCATGATAGAACTAAGCATATAGATGTTAAATTTCATTTCATTCGTGATGTGATTGCTAAAAATATAGTTTATCTTGAAAAAATTGACACTAATTTTAATCCTGCTGATATGGGAACTAAGTGTTTACCTGTTTCAAAATTTTTGAATTGTTTGAAAATTTTGAATTTTGACACTTCATGTTGATGCTTGTGCTAGTTTGTCCCAAAAATCCTCTTCTTTACTTTGTGTGAAGTTGGGGTGTCTAGTTTCGTTCCTTTCTATGTGATAGGAATAAACTAGATTTTTGCCTTCCGTACTTTGTTCTAACTTTGTGTTGGATAAAGTGCCGAAGGCTAAGGCAATGATGACTTTGCCCTGTAAGTGGATCCTGAGAGTGCATCGTGAATTGCACTGGTGTCATGAATCGGCACTTGATCCAAGGTGGAGAATGTTGTTATGTTGTGTGGGCTTTGGCCCAAAGATAGTGAGCAGCCCAAAACAAATGTGCAGCCCATTTGATCAGTATTTTTTTTTGTTCCCAGCAACCATTTGTTTCCAGCACCTTCTTTTGTGATAAGTGTTTGACCGTGACTTGGTCTTTTCCCAAGTCATTGTTTACGATCAAACTTTGGATTTCCATCAGCGACGATTTCGCCGCGTCGTTCCTCCTCTTGCGCCATTGTTGATTCGGGTAAGCTTTATCTCTTTCTTCCCCTCTTATCTCTTCTACCTTCAGCCCCCTATTTAAACCCCCCATGTCCTCTCTTTGCAGCCAGAACACACACGAGTCTTTACACACACTTTGAGGTCTTCTCTGGTGATAAATAGAGAGGGTTTAGTGAGCTTTGCAGAGGTATAATTGAGAGCTTTGTGAGGATTGTTCGAGGTTTAGGTCGTTTTCTTCTTCTCTCAATTTCTGGTTAGGTGCTCTCCCTCAGTTAGGGATTTATCAGTTAGCGTGTGTATGTGTGCAGTGTGTTGGCGAGGCAATTGAGAGTTTGGGCTGGTGTTACTTGGGTGTCGGCTGTTGGTCTGTGATCAACAGAGGCTTTGATTTGTGAGGGTATCTGGAGTCTAATTGCTGTGGCTGCCGGAATTGTTTGGGTCTGTACTGGCGGGTTTTGGGACTGCTTTGCTGCCTTCGATTCATAATAACTCGCCTTGGATCGGTGACCTTGAATTGTGGCTGGTTTTCGGAATATTCAGATACTTGGGCCTGAGCCAATTTCTTACTCTCTTTTATGGGGCATTTACAAAAAACTCATTTTAAAAGATGGAAATTACAAAAAAATACACACAAGATGGAAATTACAAAAAACTTTTAAAAAAATTACAAAAAACTACTTTTGTAAATTGAAAGCACTATTTTCGTAAAAAAAAAGAAAGAAAAAGAAAAAAAACATAAATAAACATAAAATTTAAAACATTCAGTTACAATAAGATACTTATGAATTAATAAAAAATGTAAATGCTGCTGAGCCAAATCAAAACAAAAAACAAAATGAAATTCCCATGTGGCTGCTAAGCACACTCATCACTAAATAGCTCACTCTGCTCAATTGCTTATAAATTTCATAAAATTACAAAAGAGAATACATCATAGGGCCAAGCTAGGCCTTTTTTTTGTCTGCTCTTCGATCAAAAGAGCCTTGAATATAGAACCAGAAATTAACCGATAAACAAGCGATAAACATGATAAACAGCGATAAATAAATAAGCGATAAACATGGTAAACAACTGATAAACATGATAAACAACTGATAAACAACTGATAAACATGATAAACAACTGATAAACATGATAAACAACTGATAAACAACTGATAAACATGATAAACAACTGATAAACATATGATAAACATGATAAATAACTGATAACAACTGATAAACAAATGATAACAACTGATAAACCTGATAAAACAACTGATAAACAACTGATAAATAAATGATAAACAACTGATAAACATGATAAACACCTGATAATCAACTGATAAACAACTGATAACAACTGATAAACATGATAAACAACTGATAAACAACTGATAAACAACTGATAACAACTGATAAACAACTGATAAACAACTGATAAACATGATAAACAACTGATAAACAACTGATAAACAACTAATAAACAATTGATAAACATGATAAACAACTGATAAACAACTGATAAACAACTATAAACAAGATAAACAACTGATAAACAACTGATAAACAACTGATAAACATGATAAACAACTGATAAACAACTGATAAACATGATAAACAACCGATAACAACTGATAAACAACTGATAACAACTGATAAACATGATAAACAACTGATAAACAACTGATAAACATCAAAATTCCGAAAACCTCCATCATTTTCACCATTAAACTCTTCTCAGTCAATACAGTCGGCGAATTCGTTGCACTGAATGGCTGATTGGTAAGGTGCCGGGTGGGTTTGGCCGGAGATGGAGGAGGAAACGGTTAGAATTTGAAGGGAAGAAAACATCGACATGTGCACTTTATAGCGTTGGTAATGTGGTAAATAAGAACAAGTAGAGGGGAAATCATTCAACAACCCCTCAATTTACCAAGGTTGTCCATTTTCACCCAATCCAAAAAGCTCTCGCCGCCGCTTTACTTTTTACCTCAAAATTGTCATCAAACACCTGAATGGAAGTCTTTATCGGCGACCGTTGTATGCCAACCGGCGTCGTTCTCCACCCCGACAACTTGAAACACTTTCCCAGTAACGATCACTCACCTGGGCTTTTCACTCAGCCTCCTCCTCAGAAGCTCCGTCCTATTAGGTGCAACGGCCGTAACTCCGTCGGCTTTTCAGATCCTGCAAGCGGAGGTCTTGAAGGCTCTTTGATCAGCTGTTATGGACCGCCTCTGGAAGAATTAGGGTTCTTCACTCAGCCTTCGACGGAGAAACAGAATGAGGGTAAGGAAGGAGGTGGCTGCTCCTTGCCGGGAAATTTGGGGGTTAGTGTTGAAAATACTTGCTCTTCGGTGATTTTAAAGTTGTTGGATCTATTGCCGTTGAACCTGATGGATCTATTGCCGGATTTGTGAACGGAGATGGGGAAGGTGGTCGCCGGAGGTGGAGAAGGTCGTCGCCGGAGGTGAAGAAGGTAGTTGTCGGAGGTGGGTTTGGGTAGAGATTGAAAGTGGAGATAAAAAAGTGTGGGTGGAGGTGGTCGCCGGAGGTGGGGAAGGTGGTCACCGGAGGTGGGGAAGGTGGTCACTGGAGGGAAGCTTGTCACCGGAGTTGGGTTGGGTAAAGATAAAGAGGGTAAAGAGAGATGAGTGTGTGTTTTGTGTGCAAAAATAGTTTTTTGTAATATTCATATTTAGCTAAATAGTTTTTTGTAAAATCACAACTTACATGTTTTTTTTTGTAAATAGCATGTTTTTGAATGAGTTTTTGGTAAAAAGTCCCTCTTTTATTCTGTTCAAATTCAGTTTTTCTTATTTCAAATTTCTAGTTTTCTGCTGTTACTGATTAAGTTTTATTTCTCTGTTTGTGTATTGCTTCCGCTGTTGCAAACCGAGGCTGTTCTTGTTCGTGAGCATTGGTAAGAATTCTCAACAATTTTTTTATTTGTGAGACCCACTTGTCATACTCACAATAAATATCCACCAACTATTCCCTACCCCACTTTCTCTTTCCTACATCACTTTTCATACTCACAACATTTAAACTTTTTCTCTTTCCTACTTCACTTTCCTTAATTCTCGCGCCGAACCCATTTTGAGACATTTGGGATGGGACGGAGGGAGTATATTATACATAAAGTTATTCAATCCTATCTAATTTGTTTTTGGTCAAAATTAATAAAGTAAAACTAAATCATCAATTTGAATTCAAAAAAATAAAGTACTAAGTTTATGGTGTAGATTTTTTTTTTTAAAAAAAAAAAATCTACTAAGTTTATTCCACAAATAAAGTAAAACTAAATCATTAATTAATTCGAAATAATGGTCTGTCACTGTGAATGTGTGCCCAAAATTTTTGTTTATTGGAATTCACGCGAGTTTGAAGACATCCGAGTTATTTGAAAAACGGAGTCGCCACGCCATTTTGATTACCTCAAAACTTTGAAAAAAAGGTTTTATGGGTTCGGAGGTTAAGTTACCCCTTGGGAAGAACGTTTGGCGTTCACCCAAAGTGCCTTGCCGGAGCAAGTCTCCCTAGATTTCATTAATCGTGTTTGCTTGCATGCTTTCTTTGTGTGCATGTGTTTGAAAATAAGGGGGGGGAATGTCCCAAGTTATCTTCCGGACGTACAAACCATTTGTTGGTTGTCGCTCGGGATTCCTTGGAATTTATGTATTTGGGATTATGATCCCGTCCTCATCTTATGACTTATGATCATCGCATTTTTAAGCCTTGGGACCCTCGGGACTTGCGTGATCGAGAGAATGACTCTCTTTTGGGTCAAAGATGAGGTTCTTTAGGAAGGAATGTCCTTAGCCCATCAATCCTACACTTTAAGACGGTCGAGCTCGTATAGAGGCTTCATACTCATTCTTAAGCGATAATCGGAGATATAGGGTTCAAGGTTATCCTTTTCCTAAAGAAATCATGAACCTTTAATGGAAGGAACGATGCAAAGATGAAAATTTTTACACCGGTCCGTTCCAAGGTTGGGGGAAAGGGGAAATGCATGATAAAAAAATGACTCTTTAATGAAAAGATGACATGTTTAGGTTGCAAATGATGCTTTTTGATTTAAAGAAATGATCTTTATGCAAATGATGCATAAAGATTTGATTTTTATGCAAATGATGCATTGAAAAAGGGGTTTTTGATGCAAAGGATGCATTTTTATTGAAAAAGATTTGATCTTTATATGCAAATGATGCATAAAGATGACATTTTTATTGGAAAATAGGGATTTTAGGTGCAAAGGATGCACCTTTATGAAAAAGACTACATTTTTATGACAAATGAGGTCTTAATGCATGCAAAGGGGGAAGGGGGGTGATAAAGATATGATCTTTATGAATAAATGCCAAGTCCCAAGCAAGATATATGAATGCAATGAGCAAGTATATCAATTAAAATGCAAGGTTAGGGCGTGCGAGGTTACCAATCGTTTCCTTCGCTTCTTCGGACGGAGCTAGGAGGAGAGGTTCTTCTTGGGTCTTCAAGGAGGAGGGAGATGGCTTCTTGAGCTTCTTCTTCACCTTCTTGAGCCTTCAGCAGCTCCTTGGGGGATCTTCTTCGTATTATGAGAGTATTATGCTTTGTGTTGATGATTAAAATGGGTAGAGGAGGGCTCTATTTATAGGCAGTCTGGATAAGGCTAATGAAGCCGTGCGGCTGCAGGCCTTTTGCAAATGAGGCCGTGCGGTCTTATCCACAATGACTCAGCATTCTAGAACCATGCAAGGTGGCATTATTCTAGAAGCTTCTCCCTAATTAAGAAAAACGTGTTTCTTAATTAGGAAGGCTCCCTTCAGCCCTTAATTTTAATTTGGGACTGCTCCAGGACATTTCCGGAACACTAGGAAGGTCCGGGGAATTACCGGGAAATTTACCGAAATGTCGGGAAAATTAACCGGAAGGCATGAGCCAGATTTGGGTACTTACAGTCACACCAATTACGCCAAAATTAATGATACTCTGTTACACCATTAAGTATAATCCAAAAATAAAGTATAGTTAAATCATCAATTAAATTCAAAATAATACTTTGTTCCACCAATTACGCTAAAATTAATGGTGCAAATTTTTCTTAAACCTAATAAGTTATTCCAAAAATAAAGTAAAGATAAATCATTAATTTGAATTCAAAAAATGGGCTGTCAGTAATTACACAAATGATGTTTTTTTTCAAAAAAAATGTGATAACTTCAAATCAGATAATTTATGGTGCAATTTTTTTTCAAAAATCAATTACGATTTTAATTCAGAAGATAACGTCAAATATTGCATATTGTTTTTTTTAAAAAAATAAAAATAAAATCAGTTACTATTTTAATATAGAAATTGACCGACTAATTCTAATTTTTTGATACTAAAAAGGAAAATATATACCAATCAATTAAATTAAGTGATACTTATATTGTGATAATAAATGAAAAAAATATCAATTGAGATGTGTTATCTATCTAAAGTGTTAGTCAAAGAGTCCAATTCTACTATTGCATCTTAAAATTAATCCATCAATATATTTCATCTTCCCGCATATTTTTAATAACTTCTATATTATTAGTTTTTTGTGTTTAAATAAATTTTAATTATATTTGGATATAAATATTTTGTTTTTATTTCTACGCAGTTGTGTACACGATTGAGTGACAGAAGAGAGGTCTTTCTCATGCACATATTCTTCTTTTCCTCAATCCACAGGATCAAGCTAAGATTGCTGAAGATGTAGACAAATTTATTTCAGCTGAGATACCTGACAAGGAAGCTGAACCGGAATTGTACGAGGCAGTAAGAGATTTTGTGCTGCAAGGTCCATGTGGTCCTTCAAATCCGAAATCTCTGTGTATTCAAAATAATAGGTGTTCAAAGCAATTTTCTAAGCCTTTTATGAGTGAACTATTGTAGATGAAAATGGTTACCATGTGTATAGGCGGAGAGACACCTGGGCAATTATTGAGAAGGGTGAATGTAATCTCCACAATGGGTATGTTGTTTCGTTTAATGCATATCTGCTTTTGAAGTACATAACACATATCAATGTCGAGTATTGTAATCAGAGCATGACTATCAAATATTTGTTCAAGTATATTAACAAGGGTAGTGATAGGATAACTCTTGGATTACAAAAGAGGATGAGGTTGAAAGGTTCATTGATTGTAGATATTTCTCTGCATGTGAGGCAATTTGGAGGATATATGGGTTTGATTTGCATTATAGAAATCCACCACTTGAGCGGTTAGCTTTTCACATGAAGGGCGACAAGACTATACCGATCCGGAGACATGTTTACTGTTTCTCTTACAACGAAATCGTCCCAACGCACGAAGACTTCAGAGCCTTGATTGGGAGTCCCGAGACTGAGGCTATATCTATTCCGCTGATCGGAGACGTGCCGGTGACGGTAAAGCTTGCATCTTTTTTGCAGATTCCTTTGGGAGAGGCTGAGAGGATGATGGTAGCCCCGGATAGGATTGATCTTTCTGATATCCCGGGCAAGTTTGGGTCTCCAGATATGGCTGCGACCACATTGGCTATGGATGCTTTCATTCTCTGCGTATTCTCTATTTTGTTCAGCTTCTTTGAGTCCGTGGGGATTCACATAGAGGTCTCTTGGACATGGTCGAGACTCGTGTGGCTGGGAAGGATATTGTCCCGCCGGTTTTGGGAGAGACATTTCATGGGATCGACAGGATGGCTCGGGAGACCGTTTCATGAGGTCCGGGAGTCCGGCTATGTTGACTCTGTGGCCGCAGGAGAGGCTCGGGGCTTTGCACGGGGCTTTGCCGACTCGGTGCCCTTGGGTGATTTCTCGGAGAGGTGCACCTAGGCAACAGGAACAGGGTAGCCGGGAGCCGATGATGGCTAGGCTATCCACTTCGGACATCCGTTGGTGGATACCACATTGGAGGTTGCGTACTGGAGGATATTTCAGGAGTCTTATGCTTTGTGAGGGTTCCAGGATTCTCGCCGGTCATCCTTCTACATACCCCGCTTGGTATCCAGGCGCTTTGGGGCTTTACAGAGCCATTGAGTGATTGGGAGGACATCCGGACCATGGAGGTGGTGTCATTGGACATGAGAGATCCGGCCCGGCTTCTCTTTCTTCTCGAGGGCTTGGACACATACGCTTTCCCACCCAGTGGCTATCTTCAGGAGCGGGAAGAGCACCATCTTGACCACTGTCTACTTGGACCGGTATGAGAGGGAGATGGGAGCGACTCGGGTTATCTTGGAAGATAGACGTCGAGCTTTATTGGGAGCCGATCGTGACTCGAGTAGGACTACGAGGAGACTGAGGCTAAGGCGAGTTGCCATAACCAATCAGGTGACTTGGTCAGGGATATGGAGGCTCGGTACAAGAGATTGTCCGAGGTTGCTCCTTTGACTGAGGCTCAGAGGGAGGAGGTGCGGACTCGTGCTCGTATAGAGAGAGCGCTCATTGACACGGGGTTGGTAGAGGCTCCAGTGAGGATACCAGAGGTCGGGATGAGGGATACCGACATTATTGAGAAGAAAAGGAAGAAGACTCGACGAGGCCGAGGAAAAGGGAAGAAGACTGAAGAAGACTCAGCGAATGACGACTGACAAATCTTTTCTCAAGATCCTCTTATTGCCATTTGCAAACACATTAGTTTATTTAGGCATTTTATTGTATTTTAGATCTTTTTAGCAGGTTAGCAGAGTTAAGAGGTAGACCGTGCTTGAACTCATCAAGAAGTTTTTAACTTGTAATGAACAAGAAATATTATTTTAAAAATTAATCAAGACACATTTCATGGAAATTCAAATGCCTTTATTGATTGGGACCCGTTTTATGAAAACTGAAATACCCTTTACTATTTTTTAGGACGCACTTCATGGAAGCTTGATTGTCCCTTTCATTGTTTAGGACACATTTCATGGAAACTTAATCGTCCTTTTTATTGTTTAGACCGAACCATATATGGCTGCCTACGTTCCCCTTTTACAAGAAAGGCTAAGGGGCTCAGGTCTACGTAGTTCATTCTGGTGAACTAATAATTTTTTTTTTTCATGTGCAGCCCTGTCTTTTGCCTAGACTGCCCTTTTTGGGGTCTTCAGCCTAGCTGGGCATTACTCTTTTTGCACTTTTTTTCTTTTTGTTTTTTATATATATTTTTTTTATGTGCAGCCCTGTCTTTTGCCTAGACTGCCCTTTTTTGGGGTCTTCACCTAGCCGGGCATTACTCTTTTTGCACTTTTTTTTTTCTTTTTTTTTTTCTTTTTTTTTTTTTTTTTTTTTCTTCTTTTTTTTTATTTTTTTATCGTACATAGTATCTTCGTAGTTTATCACCATTGACCGGGTGGACAAAGGGATTGCCATCCAAGTCTCGCAAGCTTCATTGCTCCTCCCGACGGTATTTTCTCGCACCACATAAGGACCGATCCAGACGGGTTCCCATTTTCCTGTGGGGTTGTCCTCGGTAGGGGGCTTTACTTTCAAAGCACTAAGTCGCCCTCTTTGATATCTCCGGCCTTGACCTTTTTATCAAACACTCCGGCCATTCGCCTCTGGTAGGCTCGGGTGTGTTCCATGGCTTTTAGCCTTCTCTCGTCAAGGTGGCTAATTCATCATGCCGGCCGCGCAACCATTCCACTTCATTGACACTGTTTTCCAGGAGGACCCTTAATGACGGGATTTCCAACTCCACCGGTAACACCGCTTCCATCCCGTAAGTTAGGGCAAAAGGAGTTTCTCCTGTGGTCGTTTCCGACAGACGTTCAGTAGCCCTGCAGTGCTAGGTGCGGCTTTTCGGGCCAATCACGACCACGGGTGGCCATCTTCGGATGATCCGCTCGAGTGTCTTATTAGCGGCCTTCCACGGCTCCATTGGTTTGAGGTCTGTACGGGGACGACTTGTGGCGAGTAACTACGAATTCTCGACAATAGCCTATCGCAGTCTCCTTCGAAGTGTGACCCATTATCGAAATGATCTCGTTGGGCACCCCATATCCGCACATTATGTTTTCTTTGATGAACCGGGCCACTTTTACGGAAGTGAGGACCTTGTAGGACTTGGCCTCTACCCACTTGGTGAAGTAGTCAATGGCTACCAAAACAAACTCGTGCCCATTGCTTCCCGCCGGGATATTTTCCCTATCACGTCAATGCCCCAAGTTGCAAACGGCCAAGGAGTCAGTCATGCAACATGTGTCATGAGGTGGGAGATGGTTGAGGTTGGCAAACCGCCGGCATTTGTCGCGAGTTCGGACGTGCCGAATGCACTGTTTCCATGGAGATCCAAAGTAGTAACCCATTCCGAGGATCACTTGCATCGTGGCTCGGCATTCATGTGAGGACCGCAGTGGACCATTGTGGATTTCGGTCATCAACTCTCCGGCTCTTTCTTGAGTGACACATAAGAGGAGTGGTCCTTGGTACCGCTTCTTGTATAGGTTGCCTCCTAGAATGACGCACCGAGAAGCCAACCTTTTCGTGGCTTGCAAGCTTTTGGCTCGACTCCTTCTTTTGGTCTACCTTCTTCGTCTCCGAAAGCCGACTCTCCGTCTTTGAGGAATTAGTAAATGATTGTACCAAGGTTCCTTTATAGGCTCGGGTCCCAGTCCACTTCACAACAGAAAGCCGGGGCTTCTCTTCTACCCACTCTGAAGGGTTTTATGGCTTTTCCCTCGGGGATCTCTACCAAGGAGGCTAGAGTAGCTAGAGCATCCGCGAACTGTTCTTTTCCCTCGGCAAGTAGTGGAAAGTTACTTCGGAACTGTCCGAGTTAACTCCTCCATACGGGCATGATACCGTTGCGAGATTAGGGTCTATAGTCTTCCACTTGTTGGAGACTTGGTTGATGATCGAGGCGAGTCTCCGTAAACTTCGAGCTCCTTGACATTTCTTTCTAAGGCGGCCTCCAAACCAGCAATGCAGGCTTCATACTCGGCGGCATTGTTCGTGGCAGGAAAGTTCAACTTGAGGGCTATGGGGGTATGCTCATCTTTCGGATCGACCAATAGCATTCCTACACCATTTCCTCTTTTGTTAGCGGCTCCGTCAAAGAACAACTGCCATCTATTTTCGTGCTCAACCGCAAAGATCCCTTCATCTCGGAAATTGGGGTTCGTGCCCTCTGTCTTCATTACTGGGGAAATTCGCTAGGTGATCTGACAATGCTTGACCCTTGATGGCCTTTCTGGTCACATAGTTGATGTCGTATTCTGCCAAGAAGAAGGACCACTTCGCTAGGCGCATCGAGAGGGAAGGCTTGTCAAAGATGTACTTGATGGGGTCCATTTTCGAGACCAAGTTCACAGGGTGGGCTTGCATATAATGCTTCAACTTGCCGATTACCTGCACTCGCCCGCACAGTCTTTTCACACGCCGAGTAATTGAGCTCACTCCTTGTAGCTTCCAGACAAAATAAATGGCATTTTCTACCCGAGAGTCTTTCTTCTCTTGAGCAAGCATAGCCCCAACCGCCGTGTTCATGACGGTGAGATAGAGCAGAAGAAGGCTTCGTCTATGTGGGGGCATAGTACCGGGGATGCACTAAGTATGCCTTGATCCGGTCAAAGGCGTCCCGGCATTCTTCGGTCCATTCCGTGTCCACATTCTTCTTCATGAGCTTGAAGATGGGCTCGCACATAGTGGTCAACCGATTGACGAAACGGCTGATGTACCGCAATTTACCCATGAAGCTTTTGACTTCGTCCGGGTTTGAGGTGGCCTCATATCCATGATGGCTTTGATCTTTCGGGGTCAACTTCTATACCTCGCTCCGTGACCATGTACCCAAGCACTTTTCCCCTTGTCACTCCGAAGGTGCATTTGTGTGGTTTAGTCTCATGGAATCTTGTCTCGGCCTCTCAAAGAATTTTCGTAGGTCAACAAAGTGTCGCCCACCTTCTCCTTTGGAGTGGATTATCATGTCATCTACGTAGACCTCAATCTCCTTGTGGATCATGTCATGAAAAAGTGCGGTCGCCGCCCTTTGGTAAGTAGCCCCGGCATTCTTGAGCCCGAATGGCATTACCGTATAACAAAGAGGTTCCCCACGGTGTGGTGAAGGCCGTCTTTTCTTGGTCTTCCTCGGCCATCTTGATCCGGTTGTAGCCTCGCAAAACCATCAACGAAGGATTTGACTTCGTAGTTGGCGTGGAATCCACCAGATGTCTATGTTTGGCGTAGGGTAGTCGTCTTTGGGCCGGCCTTGTTCGCATCTCGGAAATCCACACGAGCCGCACCTTCCCATGGCCTTGGTTACTTGGCCACGATGTTGGACAACCATGTCGGGTATTCAATAACTCGATGAACCCTACCCGCAGTAGCTTCTCAATTTCTTCTTTGACCCGTAGAGACCATTCCGGCTTGATCTTTCTCGCTCGCTTTACCGGCTTGGCATCCGGTGCTAGAGGGATTCTCGTGCTCTACTATCGAACCGTCTAGCCCCGCATATCTTTGTATGACCATGCAAACATCGTCGACGTATTCTACGAGCGGCTCAATCAATCTGTCCCTTTCAACCCCCTGGAAGAAGCTTCCAATCTGTGTCTCTTTAGGTTCCTCAATAGTACCCAAGTTCACACTTATCAAAACCTCCTCGGCGGCTTGGGCCCGGTTTTCCTCTTTTCGAAACCCGCTTAAAGATTTCTTTAATGTATTGTTCGTTTAGTGTGTTTGCATCTTGTTCAAATGATTCATTATTAACTGTTGTTAAGTTTTGAGTTAATTTATCATTTGTTAAGTTGGCAATAAGAGGATAATCGAAAGATTTGTCATTTCATTCAAGATAAGGGAAAGATGACATTGATTACATTTTCATAATCCTCGGGCGTGAGGCCTTCGGATGACTCGAGGACTGGAATTCGAAGATTCTGACTCACCGAATAGACAACACCGACTCTGGACCCTACACTACTTATTGACTCGAGGGGACTTGACAAGGGTTGGACGGGGATCTCACTCCTTCTTCTTTGTTGCCACAGGGAGTAGCGGTGCGCCGGCGTTGTCATTTGATTGTGCACTCTGCGGATCATTATTGCCTTTGTCGATGCCAATTCCATAGGAAGTACTCGGGCGATTTGTGAGAATCTCCTTTCGAACTTAACTTCATCCATTTGTACCTCCGGGCGGTAGGGACCGGTTGTGCTTTCGGCATCCGAGATACGGCTCTCTTCATCCCAAAAGTCTTCGGCTTGTTCACTCTTCTCTCTACCTTTTCCCAAACAGGGGTTGGGAATGATCCTCTGGAGTAGTAAGAGCCATTACAAACACATTATGCTCGTCATGGGTAATGAAGGGTTACGGAGAGACTTTCATTAACATGGATTGTTTTACTTCAAACTCGCAGTCTTCATAAGTGAGCCTTTCTTCGGTAATCTTGACCATGGTTCTTGGTTCGATGTCGTAGAAAAGAGGCCGAGCTCGACAACATTAACGAAATCGGTTCCGACTATGGGTCCAAACTTGTCCCTCCATGGCGGCGGCATTAATCGAGATCTTTCCATTTCCACTTGTAATTCAAAGATAAGGAACATTGAATTCAAGGATATCTATGACATTGGATTTCCAAAACCATTTCCATTTGTTCCTCCGAACTCGATCATGTTGACTCGATTGTTAGCGGAAGAGGATTCTTGACCACATTGGGACCCCGAGGTGGTTCTAACTTGCCTTCTTCAACTAGGCGAGAGATCGGGAGCTTCAGTAGGTGCAATCATTAGTGTTATGGCCATGATAATTGTGAAAGCGACGGTGTTTGGTCTCGTCCATTACGTCTTTTGGGGTTTACGGGTTTCCGGTTTTCCAGAAAGGTCTGATGAGTCCTTGGGCTACCAAACCGTCGAAGACCTTTTTCTAGTGGCATTCCGAAATCTTCGGCGGTATAGAAAGGGAGCTTTGGCTTTGCAGCGGCTTGGCGTCGCATTCCGTCCGCTTTCTCATTCTCGAATGTAATTAACAACGCCAATCACTTCTTTTCCTTTTACGGTGACAAAGTGGGGCATTTGACACCGGTGCTTTGTAGCGATAAGAACTGGCCGTTCCGTGGCGGGGCCATATTGAAGGCATTCTCAAACTTGGTGCGGCATTTACCATTGCCCGAAGGTCGGGATAGTAGTAATTGCCAATTTGGACTCTTAGTTGAGGTTTCGTGGCAAGATTGGAAGATCTCCATCCGTTCCTCTTCATTGAGTGGGGTCATCATTTCACCGAGCTTCCAATTCCATCTCTTGTAGAATTCACTTACCGGCTCATCCGAACGTTGTAGGGTACCCTGTAGGTCATTCCGGCTGGTTTCCCAATTCAAATTGGCTTTATACTTTTCTAGGAACGCTTCTTTGATCTCGGTCCCAAGTAGCTCGGGCCTCGGGTTTCACATGCAGGAACCACCTAAGAGCCGAACCTTTTAATGATAGCCGAAAATGATCGGCCATTTGTTGCCGTGTACAATCTTTGGCTCTCATGGCAAGAATGTAGCTTTCAATGTGAGTCAGGGGACAATCGGTGCCGTTGAACTTTTCAATTTACGGCATTCGGAATTTTGGAGGGAGAGGGACAACTTTGTTGGGATCGGTGATACGGTATCTTTGTCCTCTTGGTGTCTATTTCCAAACTTCTCTTGCATGGACCTAACTTGTTCCCTTAGCCAAGCCATGTCGTAGTCGGGGGATGGTTTAGGATTGCTCGATTCGGAGAAGGCTTATCGACTTGGGTGGAAGGACAGTGGGTGGCACAATGGTAGCCGGTACCAAGGCTTGGGGATCTTTGGAGGGGAAGTAAGTGTAAACTTGACCAGGTCCCGTGTTCCCGTGAGACTCGGCCTGAGGCATAGGAATTAGGCTCATAATTTCCGAAGTAGGAAAAAGGATACGGAACCTCCCGGGGTCCTGTGGGCAAAGTTGGAGGCGGAAGATCCGCCGTGGCGTGACATAAATTGAGAGGGTCATTGAGCTGATTTTGAGGCCTAGGAAATGCCCGGGATGGCCCATACCGAGGAGAGGAGTGAATCCCGTGGGGTAATGCGGAGGCCGCGTAGCACCTGGGATAGCCGAGGCGTTTGCTTTCGTTGGTAGGGGACAAAGCTAGGTCTCACTTGAGGAGGTGAGGGTGTTGGGATCCCGATGGCTTGAGATGTTGGAAAGGATCAAGAGGGGTAATCTGGATAAGGGATCGTATGAGGATGGAGGAGGGCATTGGTTATAGGTGGATGGAGCCGAGATGGGCGCTTCGGAGGCTCATCTTCTATCATCACCAAGGAACCGCTGGGCTCGACCACTATTTGAACTCCATGACGACGAAGCGCTTCGATGAGCGTGGCTTGCTTTGTTCCTCATGGGCCTTACGACCGTTTTCCGTGGCTAAGGTTAGCTCTTCTTCCCTAGTCATCTGGTTACCCCGAACCGGCCTTTGTTTTTGTCAAATCGGTCATTCGACTCTCCGAACCGATGAAACCGAGGATTCTCGCGAACCTGTCCGAGGATTCTCGCGCTAACAAGTCGCCGACCCGGTGTTCTCACCCACTTCTTTCTCGCCGCGGGAAAGGGATAGGAAAGGTTTAGACTCGGGGTAGGTGTTTAGAATTTGAAGGCTCAGTGCAATATGCAAATTAGAATCTTCAAGTTTACTTAAAACGAGTGTCTTTTATTAATATCTATTTGGTTGGAAAAGGGGTTACGCCCTTCTTTTTCCACAACTACTCTAGATCCCGGATCGAGTGGGTTCCGTCACTACGTCTATAAGCCCCTCGTATTCCACCCGTATTTCGACCTCCCAGGGTGGACGGCCCGGCGAGGGTCCTATAGGGCACGCGGATCCCACCGACCGAGAGTAAAGAACGCTCCTATCGGGTCTAGCGGGTCATAGGACCTTTCAACGCACGAGCGATGCCGATTATAGTCAAGGCAATACCGGGAAAGTCTCGTCTCTCTCGCCTTGACGGATCTTTGACGAGTTTCGCTTGAGCGAATGACGGTTTTGACTTTCGGTAATGTCCGAGAATATAATAGGCATGGGTCGGGCGGCAAAAGCCGGATGACACAAAGTGTCACATTGAACTTCGTTGCATACGCGATCTTGCGAGTCGGAATCGAAGTCAATCTTTGGTCAAGATCTTGCCAATTTTTCCTTGTCGGAATTTTGGCAGAGCTTCGCTTGAGCGAAAGATCTTTTATTTTGGCAAAGACTTGGTCTTGACTTTTACGCATTCCGTGCGGGTCAAGGTCAATAGTCAATGTCTGAGTCAAGATCCCACCGATTTTCCTTATCGGAATTTCTGGCGTAATTTCGCTTGAGCGAAAATCTTGGTTTCCGTTATGAGCTAAGGCTTGACCTTTACGTGGGTATGCAACCGGGCTATATGACACGGACTAGACCAAAAACCAACCAAAAGTCACGGTTTTTTGAAACGTGTGACACCTGACCGTGCATTGGTCGACACCGGCCGCCATGGGGAGGTTGGGATGATTCCGTGCGCGCCGGGAGCATCGTAAGGTCGTCCGTGATGCACTGGAACCACCCTCGGGTTTGAGGGACGTGCGTGCAAAAGTGTACAGGATATATCAAAGTGCGCGTAGTGTGCGGTCTCCTAAAATTGTTCCTTTTTGAGTTAAAACAGAGATTTTCATAAATGTGTTTTAAAGGAATGATTTTCGGGACGGGGAAAATGCAACACATAAGCACGTAAATTTTAAGGGAGCCCCAGCCGCCATGGAGCCGAATAGCCCCAAGCTGCTAGGACCGCGATTAACCATGATTTTTCCTGGTGGAATTGCCACCGAGGTCGTATGGTCGAATCCTGGCGAGGATTAGCCGTACGACTGTGCATGGATCAATTTTCCAGGTTCCACTCCTTTTGCTATTTTTTGGGTTGTTTCCCGTTCAAAGTATGCACAGATTCCAAGATGCAAATGATGCAATGCATGGTAAAAGAAAGCAAGCACGATTAATGAAATCGGCGACGGGAGTCTAACCCGCTCAAAGGGAAAAGCTTTTTGTATTTTTTTCAAAAATTTTTTTCGAAAAGGGGATACTGGTACGTGGGATTGTTAAACCACCTTGTTATCCCAAGCCCCGGGTTAGGGAGCGATACAGGAAGGGTAAGTGGGGTCCACCTATATACCAAGTATCGACTTTTGTTTTGAAAATAAAGTTTTTCTCCTTTGGGTGTCCCCAGCAGAGTCGCCAAACTGTGAATGTGTGCCCAAAATTTTTGTTTATTGGAATTCACGCGAGTTTGAAGACATCCGAGTTATTTGAAAAACGGAGTCGCCACGCCATTTTGATTACCTCAAAACTTTGAAAAAAAGGTTTTATGGGTTCGGAGGTTAAGTTACCCCTTGGGAAGAACGTTTGGCGTTCACCCAAAGTGCCTTGCCGGAGCAAGTCTCCCTAGATTTCATTAATCGTGTTTGCTTGCGTGCTTTCTTTGTGTGCATGTGTTTGAAAATAAGGGGGGGAATGTCCCAAGTTATCTTCCGGACGTACAAACCATTTGTTGGTTGTCGCTCGGGATTCCTTGGAATTTATGTATTTGGGATTATGATCCCGTCCTCATCTTATGACTTATGATCATCGCATTTTTAAGCCTTGGGACCCTCGGGACTTGCGTGATCGAGAGAATGACTCTCTTTTGGGTCAAAGATGAGGTTCTTTAGGAAGGAATGTCCTTAGCCCATCAATCCTACACTTTAAGACGGTCGAGCTCGTATAGAGGCTTCATACTCATTCTTAAGCGATAATCGGAGATATAGGGTTCAAGGTTATCCTTTTCCTAAAGAAATCATGAACCTTTAATGGAAGGAACGATGCAAAGATGAAAATTTTTACACCGGTCCGTTCCAAGGTTGGGGGAAAGGGGAAATGCATGATAAAAAAATGACTCTTTAATGAAAAGATGACATGTTTAGGTTGCAAATGATGCTTTTTGATTTAAAGAAATGATCTTTATGCAAATGATGCATAAAGATTTGATTTTTATGCAAATGATGCATTGAAAAAGGGGTTTTGATGCAAAGGATGCATTTTTATTGAAAAAGATTTGATCTTTATATGCAAATGATGCATAAAGATGACATTTTTATTGGAAAATAGGGATTTTAGGTGCAAAGGATGCACCTTTATGAAAAAGACTACATTTTTATGACAAATGAGGTCTTAATGCATGCAAAGGGGAAAGGGGGTGATAAAGATATGATCTTTATGAATAAATGCCAAGTCCCAAGCAAGATATATGAATGCAATGAGCAAGTATATCAATTAAAATGCAAGGTTAGGGCGTGCGAGGTTACCAATCGTTTCCTTCGCTTCTTCGGACGGAGCTAGGAGGAGAGGTTCTTCTTGGGTCTTCAAGGAGGAGGGAGATGGCTTCTTGAGCTTCTTCTTCACCTTCTTGAGCCTTCAGCAGCTCCTTGGGGGATCTTCTTCGTATTATGAGAGTATTATGCTTTGTGTTGATGATTAAAATGGGTAGAGGAGGGCTCTATTTATAGGCAGTCTGGATAAGGCTAATGAAGCCGTGCGGCTGCAGGCCTTTTGCAAATGAGGCCGTGCGGTCTTATCCACAATGACTCGGCATTCTAGAACCATGCAAGGTGGCATTATTCTAGAAGCTTCTCCCTAATTAAGAAAAACGTGTTTCTTAATTAGGAAGGCTCCCTTCAGCCCTTAATTTTAATTTGGGACTGCTCCAGGACATTTCCGGAACACTAGGAAGGTCCGGGGAATTACCGGGAAATTTACCGAAATGTCGGGAAAATTAACCGGAAGGCATGAGCCAGATTTGGGTACTTACAGTCACACCAATTACGCCAAAATTAATGATACTCTGTTACACCATTAAGTATAATCCAAAAATAAAGTATAGTTAAATCATCAATTAAATTCAAAATAATACTTTGTTCCACCAATTACGCTAAAATTAATGGTGCAAATTTTTCTTAAACCTAATAAGTTATTCCAAAAATAAAGTAAAGATAAATCATTAATTTGAATTCAAAAAATGGGCTGTCAGTAATTACACAAATGATGTTTTTTTTCAAAAAAAATGTGATAACTTCAAATCAGATAATTTATGGTGCAATTTTTTTTCAAAAATCAATTACGATTTTAATTCAGAAGATAACGTCAAATATTGCATATTGTTTTTTTTAAAAAAATAAAAATAAAATCAGTTACTATTTTAATATAGAAATTGACCGACTAATTCTAATTTTTTGATACTAAAAAGGAAAATATATACCAATCAATTAAATTAAGTGATACTTATATTGTGATAATAAATGAAAAAAATATCAATTGAGATGTGTTATCTATCTAAAGTGTTAGTCAAAGAGTCCAATTCTACTATTGCATCTTAAAATTAATCCATCAATATATTTCATCTTCCCGCATATTTTTAATAACTTCTATATTATTAGTTTTTTGTGTTTAAATAAATTTTAATTATATTTGGATATAAATATTTTGTTTTTATTTCTACGCAGTTGTGTACACGATTGAGTGACAGAAGAGAGGTCTTTCTCATGCACATATTCTTCTTTTCCTCAATCCACAGGATCAAGCTAAGATTGTCAAGATGTAGACAAATTTATTTCAAATTTGAGATACTCCGACAAGGAATCTGAACCGGAATTGTACGAGGCAGTAAGAGATTTTATGCTGCAAGGTCCATGTGGTCCTTCAAATCCGAAATCTCTGTGTATTCAAAATAATAGGTGTTCAAAGCAATTTTCTAAGCCTTTTATGAGTGAACTATTGTAGATGAAAATGGTTACCATGTGTATAGGCGGAGAGACACCTGGGCAATTATTGAGAAGGGTGAATGTAATCTCCACAATGGGTATGTTGTTTCGTTTAATGCATATCTGCTTTTGAAGTACATAACACATATCAATGTCGAGTATTGTAATCAGAGCATGACTATCAAATATTTGTTCAAGTATATTAACAAGGGTAGTGATAGGATAACTCTTGGATTACAAAAGAGGATGAGGTTGAAAGGTTCATTGATTGTAGATATTTCTCTGCATGTGAGGCAATTTGGAGGATATATGGGTTTGATTTGCATTATAGAAATCCACCACTTGAGCGGTTAGCTTTTCACATGAAGGGCGACAAGACTATACCTTTTCACGAAGGGGATTACATTGAAGATGTTCTTGAAAAAGCAAAGACTGTTAAAGAATTCCAGTTTGTTAAGTGGATGGAGTATAACTGTGATAATGAAGACGGTCGACATTTGAAATACTGTGAATTCCCGAGGTATTTTGTGTGGGTAAAAAATAAACGTGAATGACGTTGCAGGAAAGATAGTCTATTTGCAATTGAAAGGATATATCATGTGCCGGTCGGCTGTGGGGAATTGTACTACTTGAGGATTATGTTGAATCATAAAGCCAGTTGCAAAAATTTTGAAGATTTGAGAACCGTTGATCATGTTGTCTATAAGGACTTTAAATCAGCTTGCTATGCCTTGGGTTTGTTAGATGACGACAAGAAATATGTCGATGCAATAAAAGAAGCAGCTGGTTGGAAAATGGATGTAGCCTTAAGGAGACTATTTGCTGTCCTATTACTGTCTAATTCCATGACTATGCCGCACGAGGTATGTGATAAGACTTGGAAGGAACTTTCCGATGATATGGAATACAACTATAGGAAACTGCACAATAATTCGGGTAAGTTTATCATCTTTAAATCTAATATAGGTTTTCATTTAAGATTACATATATTTATATGTTTTCTCTAATATATAATGTAATTACAAGCGCTTATAAGACACAATTCTAATTTTTTTCTAACTGTAATTAAAGTAAAATATACTGGATATTTGTTCTACTTTCAATAGTGTACTTCGATCGTATGGCGAAAATATTCACCACTCCATCCGTCCCGCATTAATTATCTAATATGAATATTGCATACATGTTTATGCTTTGGTCGAATATTTGAGATATAAAGTTGATTGTAGTACATTTTTTAAATTTGTACTTCCTCCGTGTCGCACTAATTTGTTATCAATTTTATTTACAAAATATAGTTTTGTTATTGGTTGGAGAACAAATTTATTGGTTATTTAATATTTACAAATGAACGTACTCCCACCGTCTCACAGTAATAGTATCATCCTTCCCTCCCGCACTAATTTTCATGAAGAGATATTATATAATCATAATGTATTTTGTCAAATATATTGAGTTCCAAGTTTTAACGTTTAATTTAAGGACATATATTATTTCGTACTCCCTATATGTTTTATCTTATATATGTAGTATACATATATATATAATTTGTATTCCTTTAATTATTATTATATTAACTCTTGAATATATATTTAATTGCATTTTTTCATAATTGTGTCAGGATTGAAACTAAACGAAGAACAGAAGAAGAAACTTGCTTTAGCAGAAATTGAAAAGATATTGGTTTAAAATGGAAGTAGCCTGCATAAATTTACAAATATGCCTAAGCCGATCGACTCTGCTATTGAGGATGCACATAATAGGCTTATTTTAGATGAAACATCATATGATATAGAAGAGATGAATGCTGAGCACGCCAGGTTGTATAAACAACTAACGGCTGAGCAGAAGGGAGTATATGAAAAAATCATGTCAGCTGTCGATAGCGGAAATTGTGGAGTATTCTTCCTGTATGGTTATGGAGGGATGTGAAAGACATTTATGTGGAATACAATATGTGCTGCATTACGGATGCAGAGGAAGATTGTAGTTGCAGTTGCATCCAGTGGTATTTCTTCATTATTACTTTTCGGAGGTAGGACTGCCCATTCTAAATTTGATATACCTTTACAGCTTGATGAGACTTCCATGTATAGCAAACTTAAGCCAGGTTTAGATGAGGCAGAGTTACATAAAAAATCGCTTATTATTTGGGACGAATCTCCAATGGCACATAAACACTGCTTTGAGGCACTTGATCGTAGCTTGAGAGATATTATACGTGGCCCTGATGGACAATTATGTGATAAGCCGTTTGGTGGTAAGGTTGTGGTATTTGGAGGAGATTTCAGACAAATTCTTCCGGTCGTACCTATGAGTTGCAGAAATGATATTGTGCATGCTTCACTATGTTCATCGACACTATGGAATGAATGCAAAGTACTAAGGTTAACACAAAAATATGAGATTACAGGTGATTTTCAAATACATTTTGTTTAACATTATGTATATGTATCTATATTTTAAAATTTATAATAAGACTAAAATATAATATTTTATGTAGGGTGGTTCGTCTTCTTCGGATGTTGAGGATATCAGGTAATTTGCAAATTGGTTATTATCCGTTGGTGATGGGACTACAGGTGATAAGTAACAACTGCTTTTAAAATAGAGATATGTATTTTATCCGTTGATTATTACAACCTCTGTCTCAAAAACCTTACTACCTTTGTTGCAATCTATGTATTATATCCGTCTTAATATTAGTAAAATCTGCTTCATAATTTTCCGGTCTTCTCACAATTTTTATATTAATTTTTACTTCCTTTTAAGTTCATATTTTACTAATATTTATTTATTATATGTTGGTTATTACTGCAGGTGATAAGAACCATGGTGAAGTTGAAATCAAAATACCAGATGACATATTGATAAGAGATTCTGTCAATCCCATCTCAGCTATCTATACCCGAAATTAATGCAGAATAAAGATGTTGATGGATTTTTTCAGAATCGGGCTATACTTGCACTAACAAATTAGATTGTTGACAGTATTAATGAGTATGCTATGTCACTCTTTCTTGGAAAAGAAGTGGAATACATGAATTCTGACGCCATATGCAAATACGAGGAATTTAACAAATCAGTCGAAGATATATTTTCAACTGAATTCCTAAACACCGTCAAGTGCTCTGGAATACATAATCACATGCTGAAGCTAAAAATTGGATGTATCGTCATGTTGTTACGAAATATAGATCAAGCTTCAAAATTGTGTAACGGTACAAGGATCGTTACAAATCTAGGTACGCAAATCAATTTTGTTAGTATATAATTATACATTTATACAATTAATTATTTGACATAAAATATATATATACATATACATATATATATATATACATATACATATACATATATATATATATATATATATATATATATATATATATATATATATATATATATATATACATATACATATACATATACATATACATATACATATACATATACATATATATGTATATGTATATGTATATGTATATATATACATATATACATATACATATATACATATACATATATACATATACATATATACATATACATATATACATATACATATATACATATACATATACATATACATATACATATATATATATATATATATATATATATATATATATATATATATATATATATATATATAGAGAGAGAGAGAGAGAGAGAGAGAGAGAGAGAGAGAGAGAGAGAGAGAGAGAGAGAGAGAGAGAGAGAGAGAGAGAGAGAGAGAGAGAGAGAGAGAGAGAGAGAGAGAGAGAGAGAGAGAGAGAGAGAGAGAGAGAGAAAGGTAAGCACATTGTCGAGGCGGTAATGTTGTTCGAAAAGAATGTTGGTAAGAAGGTGTTGATATCGAGGATGATTATGTCACCTTCTGGTACAAAAAAATTCCCGATTAGGTTTCAACGGAGACAATTCCCAATGACTGTTTCGTTTGCAATGACGATAAATAAAAGTCAGGGTCAATCGCGTGCTTATGTTGACCTTTTTCTTTCAAGACCAGTATTTAGTCATGGACAATTATATGTTGCTTTTTCTAGAGTAACTACAAGGAAATGACTTACAGTGCTTATATGTAATAGTGATGAACAATCAGATGACACGACTACAAATGTTATGTACAAAGAAATTTTTGACAAGTTGTAATATATTACATAAAATTATCTCATTAATTTTTTGAATTGTATTTACATTTAACTTTTATCTTAATATTTTATCTCCCGTCGAAAACCGACGGATTACTCACTAGTTCAATGTTAAAGTAAAATTTGTCAACTTGATTACTTTGAATTAAGAACTTTAAAGAAAAAATTAATTATCTAAATGAAAATCTTAATAAATGTTATGAATTCACTATTACGAATATTCTCAAAAATAATTTTCAATTTTTTATTTGTATAATCAAATTTTCTATATGTAAGTTTTTAATCAAAGTACAATCAATCAAGTCGATATATTTTGCTTTGACTTTAAACTTTAAACTTTAAGATGAGACCGAGGGAGTAACACAATTTGTTTTTTAGTCATCTTAAAATAAATGTCACATTTTCAAACAAAAAATAATTATAATACAATTTTATCATTGTATAAATAATTTTTTAAAAAAACAAGTAATTATTCTTTAAAAACATTAGATAAGTCAACTATTATATTTATTATGAAACGAGGATTACTACTCATTATTTAGGTAAATAGTTGTATATATAATCTCTACATTATACACTAAATCTTGTCATTAAATAGCAATTCCCATTATTCACATAATCTCCTTCAATCCCCATATCCATCCCTGGCCTTCTCCCCAAGCCACCATTCTCACACAGTCCCGTACAAAAATGCATTCAAGAAATCAATGGGGAGGAACATTTGAGGTCGCGAGCGACTCGAACTCGACTGTTGACAATAACAATGAGTGGGACAAAGCTTCATTATATCAAAATCAAATTCGGGACGATCTCGACGAGACGCAACAAAGTTGGCTACTTCATAGGGATATTAACAAGAATAAGAACAAGTATGTTGATTTGGGCTGCGTTGTTTGTAGCCGGAAAGCGCTCCGGTGGAGTTTCGGTTTGGTTGTGGTGGCGTTCTTGGTTATTGGGTTGCCGGTGATTATTGCTAAAGTTATGCCTAAGCATAAAGTCCGGCCGGCGGTGCCGGATAATTATACGGTGGCGTTGCATAAGGCGCTTTTGTTCTTCAACGCCCAGAAATGTAAGTACGTTTCTATCTCTCTCTCATTAAGTTTATGATAATTTCTCTTCTTTTTTTTTTTAAATTCAAAAACATACTACTATTATTTTTAAAGTAGTAAATTAAGATATTCTTATTTTTTATTTTTTATTTTATTTTTTGTTTAATTGAGGTTCATGTTCCTGCCATTTGTCATCTCTAAATTCAGATTTGTTCATTTAGTGCTTAGACTAAATGAATAATTAGATTCACTAAATTCCAACTTATTGATTATTTTATCCAACATATTATAGCTACTTATTTTTTCCTATTAATTACTAGCTAGAAAAATCCTTCTAAAACTCATTTCTAATGGAAGGAGTCAAATTATTCTGAAAATGAGTTGGGACCAATATTAATATTTAAATCAAATTATTATATACTCCTCATTTGAATCGATCAATAATAATTAATATTGCATTTTCCTTTTTTTCATTCTAATACACATTCTTAAATAAGAAATTAGTTGTGTGTGGATTTATTATTATACAAGCAAATTAAAGTATATTCTCACCGTCCCACCTCAAATTGAACCAATTTTTTGGGACGTTGATTAAAAATCAGCGAAAAAAATAGTAAGTTGATTGGTATTGTGAGTATAAAATTAAAGTGAGAGAGAAAATGAGTGAAAAAAAATAGTAAAAATTCGTTAGCATTTTGAAAAGTTCAATTTAAGATATAACGGAGGAAAATGAGACGGAGGGAGTATTTTGTAAACAATATTTATAGGTCAAATGCAACTAGTAGAGACGGAGGAGATATATATGTACTCCCTCCGCCCCGCTACAAATCACGCACTTTTTTCATTGGGCGTACCGCTACAAATCACACATTTTCTAAAATGGTAAAGAATCTTTACTATTCCACCCACTAATTCTCTCTTACTTTACTTTTATACTCACAACACTAATCAAATCACTACTCCCTCCGTCCCATAATAATCCGTAAAAAGACTCCTTTTGAGCGTCCCACAATAATTTGCACCTTTTCAAAATAGAAATGGTACCCACTTCTCTCTACTCACAACACTTTTCAAATTTACTATTCTCTCCACTTATTCTCTCTCCTATTTTACTTTTACACTCACAACACATTACCTTTATCACCTTTTACCTTAATTTCCGCGCCGACACAAAAAGTGCGTAAAATTGTGGGACGGAGGGAGTATTTCCTACCCAACTTTCTCTCTCCAACCTCACTTACATACTCACAACATTTTTTCCATTAATTTTTTTTTAATTTACGCGTAAACAGTAACTGTCTTATTTTTAGTGGGACGGAGGGAGTATATATTTTTCCAAATACAAAATGAAATAATTTATAGAGTAGAAAGTGATGCAATTCGTCATGGCCCATGCCTTGTACAGTGTTTGCTTTTCACTTTCAGTTAGCACATTGCAAAATAATATTGAATTGAGAATTTGGAGGTTGAGTTGGTCTGCATCAGCCTCATATTAATTTATTTTTTTACTTAAAGCTTTCTAGTGGCGTAGTTGTTTGATGCTCTTAAATAAAATAAAATCAAATCAAATTTTATTTAATTTTATTTTTATAAACTTTAACTAAAGATTAAAAAAAGACTAATTATTCAAAATAATAATCCAGAACTGATTATCGATACACCCTTTAAAGTAATATAAATAACATTTTTTAGTGTTTCATTTGAATAATTAGGAAAAATAATTTCATAAAAGATACAGGTTTACAGATGATTTTTGTACGTTATACAGCTGGGAAATTGCCCAAGAGCAATGGAGTGAGTTGGAGAGGGGATTCAGGACTGAAAGACGGGTCAACTTTAACTGACGTTAAAGGCGGCCTCGTCGGAGGTTACTATGATGCCGGAGACAACACAAAGTTCCATTTTCCGATGTCGTTCGCCATGACAATGTTGAGTTGGAGTCTGATTGAGTATGAACATAAGTACAAGGCCATCGAAGAGTACAACCATGTCCGAGACCTCATCAAATGGGGCACCGATTACTTGCTCCTCACCTTCAACTCCACTTCATCAACAATTGACCACATCTATAGCCAGGTTAACTTACTAACTAAACTCGTTAATTCTTTCACTCAAAAACATTAACCACGTTACATACGGCTAAAGCCTATATATACAACATACAATTGAACTTTTGCAAATATAACTAATAATGCAACGTATTCGTTACTCATTTGTGACAATATAATTTAAATTTCTTTCCAAAACAATTTCAAATAATACAACATGCTAGTTTTTTTTTTTAACTTATGACGGTAAAAAACTAACGGAACTGTTAGTAGACCACTATCATGCTAGCATTAGTTTTCTTACGTCAGTCATAAGTAAAAAACTAATATGTTACATTATTTGAAAACATTTAAAAAAGTAGGTTGTATTATGATGTGACAATAACAAATACATTGCAATATGTGAAATTTTGGCATAATACATTGCATAAGCCATTAATTATTCCACCCCGATAAAGTCTAAAGATGTTCATGGTCTGGTTTAATTTATTTTCTCTTTATTTAACTTGAAGAAAAGGTCGGTGGGTCCCGAAATGGCTCGACGACACCAGATGATCACAACTGTTGGGAAAGACCAGAAGACATGGACTACCCAAGACCAATCCAAACCGCAACTTCAGGACCAGACCTAGCAGGCGAAATGGCGGCTGCATTGGCTGCAGCCTCCATAGTCTTTAGAGACGACACCGCCTACTCCAAGAAGCTCGTAAAAGGTGCCTCAACTCTATACGTATTCGCTCGTGACTTTCATAAGAGGGCCCCATATTGTCGTGGAAATCTTAATATTGAACCTTATTACAACTCGAGCGGGTACTTTGATGAGTACATGTGGAGTGGTGCGTGGTTGTACTATGCTACGGGGAATGTGAGTTATTTGGCTGTGGCTACTAATGAAGGGGTGCCTAAGAACTCGAGGGCGTTCTTTATGGTGCCGGATTTGAGTGTGTTGAGTTGGGATAATAAGTTGCCGGCTGCTATGCTTTTGTTGACACGGTTGCGTGTTTTTCTTAACCCGGGGTACCCGTATGAGGATATGCTTAGGAGTTATCATAATGTTACTGGTCTTACTATGTGTTCTTATCTTCAGCAGTTCAATGTGTTCAACTGGACTCGAGGTATACACACTGCACACACACACATACACTCAAACACAATACATCGTACATATGTACGCATACACACACACAAACACACTCAAACACAATTCATACATGCACATGCGCACACACACACTTAAACACAATACATACATATATGCACATGTGCGTGTACACACATGCACACAAACACAATACACAATACACACGCGGACACTTCAAGGCAATACACACACACACACACACTTAAATACTTCAAGGCAATACATACACATGTGCGCGTAGACACATAAACACAATACACTTGCAGACACACGCACTTCTAGGCAATACAAACACATAAACTCTTCAAACAAATGCATAGACGTGTGTGTGCATGCACACCACACGTAAACAGTACATAAATACACACAAGTATGCATGCAGATGACAAATACACACACACATACACATACACATACACATACACATACACATACACATACACACACATACACACACACTTAAACCCAAAAAATGCATACACGCACACATACACATGCACAAACTTAAAGGCAATACACACATACACACACTTAAATACAAGAAAGACCTAGCACAAACAGATAAAGGAAGAGATTATGCTACCTATTTCTGAAATATATGTGCAGGAGGACTGATCCAACTGAACCATGGCAAAGGACAGAACCTACAGTACGTGGCTAACGCTGCCTTCTTGGCTTCCCTCTTTGTCGATTACATGAACGCAACTGCTGTTCCCGGATGGAACTGTGGCCCAAATTTCATCTCCTTAGACGTTCTCCTTTCTTTCGCCACTTCCCAGGTACATATATTTATCCCTCATCATTCATATGTTCATCACCCTTTTCAGATAATTCCGACGAAATTTTCCACAAAAATAAAATAAATATATGTGTAAGCGCAGATGAACTATATTCTGGGTGCAAATCCTATGAACATGAGCTATGTGGTAGGATATGGCTCCAAATACCCTCGCCATGTTCATCATCGTGGTGCCTCAATACCCAAAGAACACAAGGTGATGAAAAACCCGTGTAGAGACGGATTCAAGTGGCTTCACATGCCTAATCCTGATCCTAACATCATCACAGGGGCGTTAGTTGGAGGGCCTGATCGGTTTGACAGATTCAAAGACATCCGCTCCAATTATTCATACACAGAAGCCACTATTGCAGGAAATGCAGGGTTGGTTGCAGCACTTGTGTCTCTTACGACAAGTGGTGGTGTTGGCATTGACAAGAATTCTATATTTTCAGCAATTCCGCCATTGTTCACAACAAGCCCACCGCCTCCTCCTCCATGGAAACCTACTAACTAGTTTACAAGAATTAATTCAGCATTTTTTTCTTACATGGATGTGCTTCATCTATTGCAACTACTGTCTAAAGAGTGATAATCTTGAATGTTCGAACTAATAACGGTGCACATGCATCTGCAGCTGGTGCAGTCATAGCCATATGGTCTGTTGAATGTTCGAGCTAACAATGGTGAGATATGCATGTGGGATAACTAGTTTCGTAACATTTTTCAGGGGTTCATTTGTATATTGAACCTACTTGTAGGACATAAAATAGATCAAGATGGTAATCAATAGTATTACATTAAATGATACTCCTTCCACCTTGCAAGGCTAAATACTCCTGGGTGAGAGTGAAAAGAACCCCTAGCGGGGAGTGAAATGTTGTGGTGAATATGTACTCCCTCCGACCCCAAATGAATGTAATCTTATTTTGAGGGATATTCGCAAAATGGTTTAACATAATCGATCATTTTTAGAAGTGTAAATTTAAATTCATCATATTGCATCATACGTGTGCGCGTGTGAACTAAAACTTGTTTTATAATGAAGGAGAATTTAGTAACTTCTCCAAAAAAAATAAAAAAAATGTACATTAATTTAAATTTAATTAGGGACGGAGGGAGTAATATTCTGTAACGTTCTATTTAAAAGAGTCATATTTGAAGATACAAGGTTGTTTGTTTCAAAAGGTATTTTATTTTGGGACAAATAAGTACATTCAATTTTTGATGGAGGGAGTATGATGTCGGACAATTGCAGGAGAAAAGAATTATTGTCAACTAGGTAGAAACGATAACAAGGCTCACCACACCAATTGGAGATACAGAGCTAGACACTCACCACTCGTCGGAATCCACCTACGAGATACAGAGTGATTAGCTCACCACTCAATGGACAATTCCACAGAGATACAAAACTGAAGAAAAAGGGCTCAAAACACACTTTTATTAATTACTACTCAAAATCAGCTTCCTTACATCACAGATTTAGGGGGTACTTATAGTTCTCTTGGAACATCCTTCCAAGATAAGAAAATACTAAGGGGAATGAATTACTAATAATTATTTAGGGATAAGATAAGAAAGAAAGATCAAAAGACAGAGAAAATCATCAGACAGCAGAAGATTCTAAGAATCAGTCTCCAAGCGCAGCACTCAAACAACTGATCATAACTTTGTATAGAATGCACGAAACGACGAACCGAAAAGAGTCTAAGAAACTAGACATCCAGAGCTTTCCAAGCATATATCACACATAATTTTTCCACCTTCTGGATCAAACAGTTTTGATGTTTAAGTAGACCCAAATCTGTGAACTGTTGCTCTTCAAAATCCTTGTCTGAACTTCCTTGTATATTGTGAGCACCCCAACCCGGGACCTAACACGTGTCCCGAGCTAAGGGAGCTCAAACTAAGAAAATCCATCTTGATTTTTAAAACATTTATTTGCCTTTAAAAGAATACCACTTTTCAAACTTCCAAATAAAAATCAATTGATAATATCCTTACTTAAAGGAAATCCAACTACAACTTTAATGAACCGAAATCTGATTAATTACACCAAACCCTGAATAACATTGTTTAGTAAAAGTGTTGTCCATACAAATTATAAAAGTGGAATACTTAATAAATACTCCTAATAGCCAACTTCTAACTTAACCTGACAAGCCCCAAAAGCAAAAGTCCACAATGAAATCCCCGGCCTCACGGGTTCGGGTCACCTGTCTCGGGATCTAAAACAGTAAAGGGAGAGGGGTGAGAATAAATCTCAATGAGCTATTATGATATGCAGCAAGATGCCAAACAAAGTGCAACACATAGCATGGTAGCACATAACACATTATGAAAGCGGTAAACACCTTACGTTACCTCATTTTTACCTTTTCCCGTCTGAACAATAAGTCGTACAACGTGGGAGTAAAACTCCACTCTTTGGTGAATTGCCTCCAAAGACATTCACCTCTTATAGGACTCATACCCCAGACCATCCATATAAGAAAGGATACCTATATTAGAATATCCCAAAATAATATCGTCCCTCCTTACAACGGTTGCAAAATGTATCCAGAAGCTTGCTCGGTCAATACACTCGTTAGCACGGCCCTTCACGCCGTGGCCACAGAGTGGGGAAGGGTCACCGATATGATGTACCTTCAATCACTTATAGAACAAATCCATAATTGATTGGCATCCATCATACCCACCCGAACATAAACACGCTCAAGCACATGATAGATACTTGAGATAAATCCACAAACCGGGATAGTAATATAACAACATGGTAATGTATACTCATGCCAATCAATGCCATAATGCAACATTTAAGTAATACACTATGCATAGTATTATCAACAAATATGAATGATAACAAGTAAATTCACAAATGGAATAACCATACAACCACATAGTAACATATCCACACATGGGGATAACATAACAACTTGTCAAATAGTCCATACTTAGGATATTAAGGTAACCCTATAATCAATAATTCCACAACTTGGAATAACCATGCCACAAAGTGATACATACCCATTACCAATTAACCCAATAGTGAAACTTATAGCTTCTACACTACTGCAAACCACTCACCAATGATAGGGAGTAAGTAAGGCCACTATGTATCATAAACCATTCCTACATATTCATTATACAACCTCGAATAACCTCAATAAAAGTTCAAGATCTATTCCCAAGTTGAAACTATTTTGGTGAAGTTACAAATCAAACCTATCAACCATTTTCGACAATAATTAAACTACTTCCACAATTCCATTTTGATCCCTTAAGATGTCATTGTATAGCCAAAGTATTCTACTTTAATCTAGGTTAAAGAGATTTCATTTTGGTTCCAATTTGATTTGATTTAAACGGCTTAGAAATTGATGCAAAGTAAAGTGCCAGGGCACGACTCGTGCCCCAGGGCACGACTCGTGCCCATTTAACCCCCACTGAACCCGGCGTCCCCTAAAGGTCACGACTTCCCTTTTCCAAGGCACGACTCGTCCCCATCCAAGGCACGACTTCGTGCCCCAGTGGCACGACTCGTGCCCCGAACCCAACTAACGAATACAATCTTTCCAATAACCCAAACCAACTTTGTCCCAAACTGATTTTTCCTTTGTTTGTGAACTTAGAAGAACTTCCTAAAATTTATACACTTTATACTACTTCCTTTAAACCCCAATAAAATCTAAACCCAAATCAACTACCACTTAATTTCCAACCCATTTCATTATCTCCATTCAAGCTAACATCTCCTAATCTAACTCCACCCATTTCATAATCAATTCAAGTCAACTTCCATAACCACTACATTCCTTTAAATCATTAACCCATTTCTTTACTTCAAGAAGACTTCCAAAACATATAACAACAATTACAACATCAAGAACAACAATAGATAGTTCATGAGCACATAAATGAAAAGAGGTCATAACAACTCACTTAGGATTTTCGATGGGAGGTTAATCTTTCTAGCTTGAAGAATTCCCCAAGATGATCCAACTTCAATGGTGCTTCTAGACTTGATTTTGGTGGAGGATTGCCTTGGACTCAAGCTTGGGAGAAGGGAGCTTCCATGGTTTTAGAATGAAGAGGGAGTATGAAGAAAATGAAGAAGGAGGAAGAAGGAAAGTGAGGGAGATAATAGAGGGGGAGGGGCCGGGTATGAGGGAGTAAGAGGAGGGGTTAGGGAAGGCCACTTGTCAACTAGGGAGAGAGCAAGACTCCTTTTGGCCCCCCATTAAAACTAGCAAAGGCTTCCTTCCCAAATTAAAATAAATCCTTATCCCATTAATTCATTCTACTCATTTAACCTCCCTATACTATTTATCATATTTCCATTATTATTATTTTCCCCAAGTTTCTTAATTAATGTCCCATAAATTCATAGAAGATTCTAAATTTACTTCTCACCCGAATTATCTTAAATTAAGAATTTTAAAGGCATAAAGCTAACATAATTATTAAAAGCATATAATATAGTATTTAAAATTAGTGCCTAGGGTTGGGGTCGTTACACTCACTTCCCCTTAAAGAAAATTCGTCCCGAATTTGACTGTCGCTTACCCTAAGGTTCAAAAAGCACAGGTTACCTTTCACACATTCTAACTTAATATTTTCAATTAGACTTTTCAAGGGCAAGATTCTACTATACATTCTCACAACCCGAGTACTCTAGAACTTCACTTCCCAATTAGTCTCTTCACTTCTATGATTCTTCCCAAGATTTCTAATTTCATTAATAATACGATTTTACGACGCAACACCCCAAGAATACCATACAATTATTACTACCCGAATTTCCACGACCTCAAGAAAGTACAATTAAATAAAAGTATTACAACTTAAGTTACCAAATATATCACGATATTATATTTAAAACTTCAAATATTCTATAAGTTGATCCAAGTCGGTCTATAAGTCAAATCGCCAACCTTTTCTAAAACTTCAAATGGATTAACAAACTTTGGCGCTAAATTACCTTAGGACTAACTTTACTAATTCCATCCCAATAAATTGGAGATCGATAATATCTCCCTGAACTACGCCTCATACGATTTTATCTCAAAGCTAGAATGATACCTGCTATTTACGCAAACTCGCTAAGGTTAATTAAACTTCTCAAGTTGAAGGGAAATCTGTCACACAAACATAACCTATTCTTCCAGAATTTGGGTAGTCTTCAAATCTCTTCCTTTCGACTAACTAAATCTTTCAACTCTTAGGATCGGTAACTAACCCCGGAAGGGAACTTCAAAAGATAAGATTCCACTTAAACCACACAAACAATTGTAACCACTCTTCGATAAATGATAAGAAAATTCCGCTTTACCTAAGTTAGCTTTCCCGGAACATACGCTATCACCTTCCCATTTTGTATAACACAACACCCTGATCTTCCGGTAATACATACTTAAAACTTCACAAGATCCTCACATCCACTAGGTAAGGTAAGGATCGGGTTCAAAGCTAACCTATTCTCCATTACTAACCACATGATTCATCCTTATTACATCCTACACCATTTATACGTCCTTTAGAGTCAACTAAAGCAACGACTCTACAATTCTTAAGAATTCCTTAAATTTCTTAGGTAACACTTGCCAACTCAAAGATCACTGACTTAATCCTCACAAGATCCATGGTAACATCCACGTTTAAGACTATAGAACCCAAAATTTTGAAAACTTCTCAAGCCAACTCACACTAGCTAAACTTTGCATACAAGTACTTCTCACCAAGGATTATTAACCCTATCCTCCAATGATTTTCATGATCCTCTCGGAACTTTAATTAACAAGAGACCCTCAATTCTAATTACCATAAAGCCATCAAATAAGGCTTAAAAATTCTGCTTATCATACTTAGAATAAACACATACGATACCTTGATGAAAATACAATTACCATCTACTCACAACTAGCACGAAAATTTTCCGGAAAGACTTCTTATGCAAGTCTAACACCAACCAAATACCTTTTACACTTTTTAACCAACATTTTTCTGGCTTACGCGCATATATAACAAGAATACCATATAAAGGTTTACCTATATCAAATACCAATATAAGCAATTTAGGCATGGAAAAAGGAGACTCACTTATTATGATAGTCTACCAATACACCACAACTACTTAACCCTCCAGGTCAAGTATAACTCAAAATCATAAATTAATAATCGTACCAAACTAACTGGCAATACATGCTCAGTCATAACCACATCACCATCGTGGTAAACCAAAGAAGGTTCGAGGTATTCTCTCATAAGAGCAGAATCCTCTAACAATAAAACAAATTCTCAACAATGTATGTCATATATAAGCAAAATGTGATGCTAAACATAAATGATATGCAACAGGATCTATAAAATATGACCCCTAACTTTTGAGACAGGGAATATACCTCTAGCGACCTCTGAGGGATCTATCTCTCCTGAACCCGAAACACCTACTCGACCATAGACCTTCTCTCTCGGCTCCCCTTCGCTATCTCTTTTGGTACCACCTCTTTGTCGTCCACCTTGCCGACCGCCGCTGAAGCTCGCTCTGCCGAAACCTTGGGCAATTCCTCCTAAAATGCCCCATCTCTCCACACTGAATACACTTACCTTGCTTACTCCAACAATGATCTTCGGTATGCCCAATCCTCTTGCAAAATTTACAATTCAATCCCATCTTGTTTGGGTTTTGGCCTAGACGAAGAAGCTACCATGAGTTCCTCTCTCATACTCCCCGAAGTTAAAGCACTTGTTTGTCCTCTAATGACTTTGGATTCTTGTCCTAGATACTTTGGCTTGTTTCTAATCCCACTTCCGGACCTTCCACTATTTTCCTCAATGTCCTTCTCGACCTTATATGCTCTATCTAAGGTTTGTCGATAATTGATGAAACTATCAATCCATAATTCCTTCCTAAATTCACTCCTCAAACCTGTTACAAACTTCTGAACCCTTTTCACTTCATGCAATACCAATTGAGGGCAACACTTAGCTAATTCCTCAAACCGGACCGAATACTGATTTACCGTCATGTTCCCTTGTTTTAGTCTTAAGAATTCAATCTCCTTCTTCTCCCTTGTAACCATCGAAACGAAATAATCCTCGAACTGTTTGGTGAAATTATCCCAAGTCTGGGGCGTATGGTCCCGCTCCCAACTTCCCTTCACGATCTGCCACCACTGATCAGCTGGACCTTCCAGCTTGAAAACGGCATACCTAACTTTCTCTTCGTTGCGACTTTCTATAACCTTGAAAATCCTATTCATTTCTGCTAACCAATTTTCTGCCTTTAACGGATTCGGATATCCATTAAAACTCGATGGGTTCATCTTCACAAACCTTTCCCATCCATCACTTCGACATCCCTCAGGTTGATTCGGAACCGATCCTCTAGTCTCCATATCCTGTACAAACTTCCTGAATAATCTCATCATCTCTTCATTCTGATTTCCACCTATACCCAAATCTTCTTTAATTTCTAGAACTTTCCGCTGATCATCCTTGCTTCCGGCCATTAGAACGAACTCCTGCATAAAACACTCGGCGTTAATTTCCACACATTCCCCCTTAGTTTAGACATCTACCCTTGACCTCTAAACTAAGCTCTGATACCAACTGTGAGCACCCCAACCCGGGACCTAACACGTGTCCCGAGCTAAGGGAGCTCAAACTAAGAAAATCCATCTTGATTTTTAAAACATTTATTTGCCTTTAAAAGAATACCACTTTTCAAACTTCCAAATAAAAATCAATTGATAATATCCTTACTTAAAGGAAATCCAACTACAACTTTAATGAACCGAAATCTGATTAATTACACCAAACCCTGAATAACATTGTTTAGTAAAAGTGTTGTCCATACAAATTATAAAAGTGGAATACTTAATAAATACTCCTAATAGCCAACTTCTAACTTAACCTGACAAGCCCCAAAAGCAAAAGTCCACAATGAAATCCCCGGCCTCACGGGTTCGGGTCACCTGTCTCGGGATCTAAAACAGTAAAGGGAGAGGGGTGAGAATAAATCTCAATGAGCTATTATGATATGCAGCAAGATGCCAAACAAAGTGCAACACATAGCATGGTAGCACATAACACATTATGAAAGCGGTAAACACCTTACGTTACCTCATTTTTACCTTTTCCCGTCTGAACAATAAGTCGTACAACGTGGGAGTAAAACTCCACTCTTTGGTGAATTGCCTCCAGCACATTCACCTCTTATAGGACTCATACCCCAGACCATCCATATAAGAAAGGATACCTATATTAGAATATCCCAAAAATAATATCGTCCCTCCTTACAACGGTTGCAACAGATCTGTAAAGCTTTGTGGGTCAATACAGCCGTTAGCACGGCCCCACGCCGTGGCCACAGAGTGGGGAAGGGTCACCGATATGATGTACCTTCAATCACTTATAGAACAAATCCATAATTGATTGGCATCCATCATACCCACCCGAACATAAACACGCTCAAGCACATGATAGATACTTGAGATAAATCCACAAACCGGGATAGTAATATAACAACATGGTAATGTATACTCATGCCAATCAATGCCATAATGCAACATTTAAGTAATACACTATGCATAGTATTATCAACAAATATGAATGATAACAAGTAAATTCACAAATGGAATAACCATACAACCACATAGTAACATATCCACACATGGGGATAACATAACAACTTGTCAAATAGTCCATACTTAGGATATTAAGGTAACCCTATAATCAATAATTCCACAACTTGGAATAACCATGCCACAAAGTGATACATACCCATTACCAATTAACCCAATAGTGAAACTTATAGCTTCTACACTACTGCAAACCACTCACCAATGATAGGGAGTAAGTAAGGCCACTATGTATCATAAACCATTCCTACATATTCATTATACAACCTCGAATAACCTCAATAAAAGTTCAAGATCTATTCCCCAAGTTGAAACTATTTTGGTGAAGTTACAAATCAAACCTATCAACCATTTTCGGGACAATAATTAAACTACTTCCACAATTCCATTTTGATCCCTTAAGATGTCATTGTATAGCCAAAGTATTCTACTTTAATCTAGGTTAAAGAGATTTCATTTTGGTTCCAATTTGATTTGATTTAAACAGCTTAGAAATTGATGCAAAGTAACCAGGCCAGGGCACGACTCGTGCCCCAGGGCACGACTCGTGCCCATTTAACCCCCACTGAACCTGGCGTCCCCCTAAAGGTCACGACTTCCCTTTTCTCCAAGGCACGACTCGTCCCCATCCAAGGCACGACTCGTGCCCCAGGGCACGACTCGTGCCCCAGACCCGAATTCGTAACGAGAATACAATCTTTCAAATAACCCAAACCAACTTTGTCCCAAACTGATTTTTCCTTTGTTTGTGAACTTAGAAGAACTTCCTAAAATTTATACACTTTATACTACTTCCTTTAAACCCCAATAAAATCTAAACCCAAATCAACTACCACTTAATTTCCAACCCATTTCATTATCTCCATTCAAGCTAACATCTCCTAATCTAACTCCACCCATTTCATAATCAATTCAAGTCAACTTCCATAACCACTACATTCCTTTAAATCATTAACCCATTTCTTTACTTCAAGAAGACTTCCAAAACATATAACAACAATTACAACATCAAGAACAACAATAGATAGTTCATGAGCACATAAATGAAAAGAGGTCATAACAACTCACTTAGGATTTTCGATGGGAGGTTAATCTTTCTAGCTTGAAGAATTCCCCAAGATGATCCAACTTCAATGGTGCTTCTAGACTTGATTTTGGTGGAGGATTGCCTTGGACTCAAGCTTGGGAGAAGGGAGCTTCCATGGTTTTAGAATGAAGAGGGAGTATGAAGAAAATGAAGAAGGAGGAAGAAGGAAAGTGAGGGAGATAATAGAGGGGGAGGGGCC
Source organism: Adenophora triphylla var. japonica (assembly GCA_022495995.1). Lineage (NCBI taxonomy): Eukaryota > Viridiplantae > Streptophyta > Magnoliopsida > Asterales > Campanulaceae > Adenophora > Adenophora triphylla. The sequence continues at coordinate 38,823 of JAFEMH010006796.1, read as the reverse complement.
GGGTATGAGGGAGTAAGAGGAGGGGTTAGGGAAGGCCACTTGTCAACTAGGGAGAGAGCAAGACTCCTTTTGGCCCCCCATTAAAACTAGCAAAGGCTTCCTTCCCAAATTAAAATAAATCCTTATCCCATTAATTCATTCTACTCATTTAACCTCCCTATACTATTTATCATATTTCCATTATTATTATTTTCCCCAAGTTTCTTAATTAATGTCCCATAAATTCATAGAAGATTCTAAATTTACTTCTCACCCGAATTATCTTAAATTAAGAATTTTAAAGGCATAAAGCTAACATAATTATTAAAAGCATATAATATAGTATTTAAAATTAGTGCCTAGGGTTGGGGTCGTTACATATATCATCTGTATCATGCTCCCCTGATTTAAAAGGACTCGTCCTCGAGTCTAGATTCCCATCGTCATCATAATATGGAGAAAGGTCTGAAACATTAAATATGTCTGAAACCCCATAGTCAAGAGGCAACTCAATCTTGTATGCATTCTGACCAATCCGTTTCAACACTTTGAATGGACCATCAGCTCTAGGCTGAAGCTTTGCATATTTTCCAGGAGGGAACCGACCTTTACGCAGGTGAATCCATACCAAGTCGCCTTCATTGAATTGGACAAACTTCCGATGCTTGTTGGCTTGTGCTTTGTACCGTTCATTCTGCTTCACGATTTGTAGACGAACTTGTTTATGCAATTTCTTTATGAACTTGACTCTTTCTTCTGCATCTCCACTGAACTGATGTTTTGAACCTAGAGGAACGAATTCCAACGGGCTAATAGGATTCATCCCATACACAACTTCAAAAGGACTTCGTCTTGTTGTCTGATTAGTCGAACGATTGTAGGCGTATTCAGCATGTGCCAACAACAAATCCCATTCTCTTAGGTTCTTCTTCACTAAGCTCCTCAATAGGTTTCCTAAGGTTCAGTTTACAACTTCCGTCTGGCCATCCGTTTGTGGGTGGCACGTAGTACTGAACAACAATTTTGTCCCTAACTTCCTCCAGAGAGTTTTCCAAAAGTGACTCATGAACTTAACATCACGATCTGAAGTGATTGTCCTTGGAACTCCATGGAGTTTGACGACTTCACGGGAGTAAAGATCTCCAATATGTGAGGCATCCATGGTTTTGTTACACGGAATAAAATGGGCCATTTTAGAAAAACGATCAATAACTACCATGACTGAATCTTTGTTTCTTTGTGTCTTAGGCAACCCAAGAACAAAATCCATGCTAACGTCTTCCCATGGTGCATTTGGTACAGGAAGGGGAATGTACAACCCCGAGTTGCTTCCATGACCCTTTGCCTTATGGAAAATCACACAACGATCAACCAATCTTTGAACATCCTCCTCATCTTAGGCCAAAAGAAGTTCTCTTTAACAGTTGTCAATGTCTTATCACGACCAAAGTGACCGGCAAGACCCCCTCAATGTGCTTCCCGAATAATTGCTTCTCGCAGAGAACATTGAAGAACGTACAATCTATTATTTTTGAAAAGATATCTGTCTTGCTGAAAGAATTTTTTTACAACTCCTTTGGAACAAGCATTCCAGATGGCCCCAAAATCATGTTCATTTTCATATAAGTCCCTTATCACCTCAAAACCCAATACCTTGCCTTCAATAGTCTATAACAAATAATGTCTACGACTAAGAGCATCGGCAAATTTGTTCATCTTCCCTGCTTTGTGCTTGATGGAAAAGGAGTAGGACCGAAGAAACTCAACCCATTTGGCATGGCGAAGGTTGAGTTTGTGTTGACTATTTAAGTATTTTAGCGCTTCATGATCAGATTATAGAATGAACTCCTTAGGCAACAAATAGTGACTCCATTGATCGAGAGCATGAATGATAGCGTAAAACTCCTTATCATACGTTGAATACTTTCGCTTGGATTCATTCAATTTCTCACTAAAGAATGTAATCGGCCTTCCCTCTTGACTAAGGACAGCAGCGATACCAATGCCTGAAGCATCACACTCAACTTCAAAGATTCTGTCAAAATATGGAAGGACAAGAATAGGAGCTGCTGCCATTTTTGCTTTGACGAGCTCAAAACTTTTCTGGGCTGCTTCTGTCCATTGAAATGTTTTTCCTTTCAAACATTCAGTTAACTTAACGGAGCAACAAGGGTGCTAAAATCTCTAATAAATCTGCGATAAAATGACACCAGTCCATGAAAGGTTCGAACATCATGAATGCTCTTAGGAACAGGCCAACTTCTGATTGCCTCTACCTTGCTGTCATCTACTTCAATTCCTTCTGAAGTCTCGACATAACCCAATGCAAAAATATAATTCTATGGGTAAAAAATTCGCACTTCTTTATGTTAAATACAATTTTTGCCCTCGCAATGTTTGAAATACCTTCCTCAAGTGCTGCTCATGCTCTTCCAACGTCTTGCTATAAATTAATATATCATCAAAATAGACGACAACGAATTTCCCCAAGAATGGTCTAAAAATTTGAGTCATTATACGCATAAAAGTACTCGGAGCATTAGAAAGTCCGAAAGGCATTACCAGCCACTCGTAGAGACCATTCTTTGTCTTGAAAGTCGTCTTCCATTCAACGCCTTGCCTTATTCGAATCTGATGATAGACGCTGCGAAGATCAACCTTAGAAAACACCTTAGCACCAAATAATTGATCAAGAAGATCGTCAAGGCGAGGGATGGGGAATCGGTACTTCACAGTAATTCGATTGATAGCTCAGCTATCCACACACATACGCTAAGAGCCATCTTTTTTAGGCAGCAACAAGGCAGGAACAGCACAAGGACTTTTACTTTCTTGCAAAACACCTTTAGCTAAAAGTTCATCAACTTGTCTCCGCAATTCCTCATGCTCCTTAGGATTCAAGCGGTAGGCGGCTTTATTTGGAAGAACAGAACCAAGCACAAGATCAATACAATGTTGCACATCTCTCATCGGAGGGAGGCCTGGTAGAATTTCATTTGGAATGATGTCACTGAACTCCTCCAAGATGGGTTGTATAAACGAACTATGTTCAACTTCTACAGATTTTGAGCTTTCCATTAAAACAAGAGCATATCCTCCTTGAGACTCCAAAATCTCCTTTTCTATAAGAGTCCCTGACAACAAAGTATTCACCTCCCCCTTTGGTGGTTCGACAAAAGAATTTTGCCTTAGAGGAGTAAGAACAATACGATGCCCATCTTTTACAAAAGAATAAGTATTTTTGTAACCATCATGCGTGACTATTCGATCATATTGCCATGGTCTTCCTAATAATAAATGGGCAGCATCTATGGGAACAACATCGCACCAAACTTCATCTTTGTAATTTTTTCCAATAGAAAGCTGGATTAAACATCTTTTACTGACCTTAATTTCATTGCCCTTTCGAAACCATTGAATCTTGTAAGGATATGGATGCTCCTCCAGTTTCAATTGCAGCTTGTCCACCATCTTCTCCGCAACAACATTACAGCAGCTTCCACCATCAATTGTGACATTACAAACCTTCCCAAGGCAAGTACACCGTGTATGGAAAATGTTTTCTCGCAGCCAATCATCATCACGTGCTTGATCCATGTTCAAATTCCTCCGTATGACCAATGCTTCGCCTTCATATGGGTGCACAATTTCCTCATTATGGTTAGCCTTATCCTATACAGAATTCTCCTCAAGTATCTCTTCAAGCTCTTCCTCCACCAAAGAAATAATTTTTCAGTTAGGACACTCGTAAGCAATATGTCCATAACCTTGGCACTTGAAGCATTTTCTCGAGCTTGTTGTAGAGGAATTAGAAACCAGCTTATCACTTTTAACAGGAACACTTGATTGAGCACTTGCTGATGGTTTAGGCTTTGTGGAACTAGTACTTCCCCGATTAACAGAAGCCTCCTTGTTGTTAGAACGGAATGATCCTCCATGCGTCTCCTTTTGTTGTTTTTCAATCTTTACTGCTAGTTTGCAAACATTAGAAAGAGTCCAATAAAGTTGCAGCTGAAGCACATTACTAATTTCAGGCTTTAGTCCTCCAAGATAACGTACAATAGTCTGCTCCTCCGGTTCAACAACATCACACTTGATCATGAGATGGTCAAAAAGTGATGTATATTCCTCCACTGTTTGCTCCACTTGCTTTACATTGTGTAACTTCAGAAAAGACTCTTGCCTATAGTTTTCCAGCAAAAATCTTCTCTTAAGTCCCTCTTCATCTTCTCCCATGAACAAATTGGTCGCCTACCTTCATGAACTCTCTGCCGCTTCACATTTTCCCACAATAAGCTTGCATATTTCCGAAGCTTCAAAGCAACAAGCTTCACTTTTCGTTCATTCGAGATCTCCTTAAAGTCAAAAACCCTCTCAATTGTATGTAGTCAATCAAGGAACTCATCAGGTTCCATCTTTCCTTCAAACTCTGGAATATCAATTTTAACGTTGACATCCCGCCTATAATATCATTGGGCTCGGCGATTGCCACGAGACGATCTGCTGGAACCCGAACCAGAAGAATGATAAAAAGGAATTTCTCCGATATCATCATCACTGCTGTGATTATCCACCTCTGCATCCTCTTGAACTTGTTCATCTTCCACAGGTTGAAAACGTTCAAGTTGTTGTTGAAGTTGCTGCACCTACCTCCGAAGTTCGTCTATCTCCACATCTCGGAGATCTCTTTCAAGAGGAGTTGCATTAGTAGCCTTTGGTTAGCGATGAGGAGGCATGATCTGAACCAAAACTCTGATACCAAACTTGATGCCGGACAATTGCAAGAGAAAAGAATTATTGTCAACTGAGGTAGAAACGATAACAAGGCTCACCACTCCAGTTGGAGATACATAGCTAGACACTCACCACTCGTCGGAATCCACCTACGAGAAACTGAGTGATTAGTTCACCACTCAATGGACAATTCCATAGAGATACAGAACTGAAGAAAAAGGGCTCAAAGCACACTTTTATTAATTACTACTCAAAATCAGCTTCCTTACATCACAGATTTAGGGGGATACTTATAGTTCTCTTGGAACATCCTTCCAAGATAGGAAAATACTAAGGGGAATGAATTACTAATAATTATTTAGGGATAAGATAAGATAGAAAGATCAAAAGACAGAGAAAACCATCAGACAGCATAAGATTCTAAGAATCAGTCTCCAAGCGCATCACTCAAACAACTGACCATAACTTTGTGTAGAATGCATGAAACGACGAACCAAAAAGAGTCTAATTAAGAAACTAGACATCCAGAGCTTTCCAAGCATATGTGAAATTACCCAAATTCGGCTCACGCGCGGGCCCCGACATCTTGCTTTGCGTTGGTTCGAGGAGGTGTCTCGCTGCGTTTTTCGCTTGTAGAGTCGCCATGCCGTTTTGATTTAGCCCAAAACATTGAGAAAAGGCATCAGTTTAAAAATTGTTTATTGTGTGATGAGATTTTTGAGTTCGGAGGTCAGGTTATGCCTCGGGAAGAGAATGTTAGAGCTCACCCGAGTCGCCTCGTAAAAATGAGTCATTTGGTACCCCTTCTTTCTTTAAATGTTGTGTGTGTGTGTATGTGATTTTAAAAATGCATGCTGTATCGGATGTCTACATTGTACACTGCGTATTGAAATATATTGAAATAGTGTAGGAAGGAAGCCTTACCAATGTTGGTTCGTGTCTGTCTTCCGCTGGGGAATAGTGTTTGAGTGTTGAATAGTGTTCCGGGACGGACCGGGGTTGTTTCGGGATGTGCCGGTTGTCTGCGGACAGAGCTTCGGCGTGCTTCGGGATTGTCAGGTGTGTACCCGGGCAGAGTTTCATCGTGCGTTGAGATCACAGGGATTGTTGACTGGACTCGGGCAGAGGTTCGGCGTGCGTCGGGATCGTCGGTTGTGCTCGAAAAGGGCCGGGACGTCTCCGGATGGACCGGCAAGGCTTCGGGATGGATCGACAAGGCTTCAGAGTACCACGAGGGGCCTTAAAATGCCTCAAGAATGTCTCGGGGCAGCTTAGAAGCATCTCGGGAGCGCTCGGCAGTGCTCGACAGAGCTTCAGAGTACCACGAGGGGCCTCAGAATGCTCCGGAGGGAACTGAAAGGGACCGAATTGCCCCGAAGGGTCTTAGAGGGGGTGCCTGAAGGCTGGGAGAGAGGAGAGAAGAGGGAGGAGTCAAAATTATGAGGGGGAGCCCTCTATTTATAGGGTCAAGATTCTGGCTAGTTGTGTCGCACGACACTGTCAGCCATTACCAGTTTTTTGGTTTTCCTGGATTTAAGGGAATATTGTGGACTTTAAGGGGATTTTGTAATAATTATGTCTGGAAGCAAAGTGGTCCGCATGGACATGTATTGCTTTTCCAAATTTTCCAAAATTCTTAAAAAGTCCTTTTGCACTTTTTAATTCCAGAATGGCCCCCCTTGGTTTGGTTGGTGGTTTTGGGGTTTTTGAGGGCTACGGGTGCTCAAGATTGCATTTGTGTGAGTCTGCGGTATTTTTCATGCGTTTGGAAGAGAGTGATCCAGATTGGGATACTTACAGAAGCCCCTCGACGACCTCACTTACGGAGGAGTGGGGTCATCGATAAGATAAGGGTCCTGATCTGGATCGCGTGTTGGGAGAGGATGTGATCGTGTAGGCCGGTTTGTGAGGACGTGGCAGTGTTCTTTTGCATGACCGTTTAGGTCGGTTGGCTGGACCCTTTGACAGGATTCCTACGTATCCCGTATGGGAATCAATCCTGATCGTAGTTCGTGTGTGGGGTGAGTGTTGTCGTGCACGAGGACGTGTGATGTCCTCTGACTAAGACTCTGTGCGTGGACGTGGTGGTATCATGTGGGTGACCGTTTAGGTCGGTTGGCTGGACCCTTTGGTAGGATTCCTACGTATCCCTATCGGGAATCAAGCCTGATCGTAGTTCGAGTGTGGGGTGAGTGTTGTCGTGCACGAGGATGTGTGATGTCCTCTAACTGAGACTCTATGCGTGGACGTGGTGGTATCCTGTGGGTGACCATTTAGGTCAGTTGGCTGGACCCTTTGGTAGGATTTCTACGTATCCCTAACGGGAATCAAGCCTGATCGTAGTTCAAGGATCGTGTAATCGTGAGTGTATGCGAACGTGGTGGTGCCCTGAGGTGATGTGACCGCTAAGGTCGACTGTGAGGACTTGGTGGTGTCCTGAAATGGAAATGTTACAGTTTTTCGAACCGGGTAATTTAAAGCCTTCTGGGCAGTGGATAATGATTTAGGAGGTTTATTCGGTCTTCCGGACCGAGTAATTTAAAGCCTTTCGGGCTGCGGATAGTGAGTTGGGAGGTTTATACGGTCATCCGAACCGAGTAATTTAAAGCCTTTCGGGCTGCGGATAGTGATTTGGGAGGTTTATACGGTCTTCCGGACCGAGTAATTTAAAGCTTTTTGGGCTGCGGATAGTGATTTGGGAGGTTTATACGGTCTTCCGGACCGAGTAATTTAAAGCCTTTCGGGCTGCGGATAGTGATGAGGACGTGTTATGCCCTCTAACTGAGGTTGTGCCATGCGTGAGAATGTGTTATGTCCTCTGACTGAGGTTGTGTCGTGCGTGAGGATATGTTATGTCCTCTAACTAAGGTGGTGTCGTGTGTGAGGATGTGTTGTGTCCTCTGACTGAGGTTGTGTCGTGCGTGAGGACGTGACTTGTCCTCTGACTGAGGTTGTGTCGTGCGTGAGGATGTGTTGTGTCCTCTGACTGAGGTTGTGTCGTGCGTGAGGATGTGTTGTGTTCTCTAACTAAGGTGGTGTCGTGCGTGATGATGTGTTGTGTCCTCTGACTAAGGTTGTGTCGTGCGTGAGGACGTGACTTGTCCTCTGACTGAGGTTGTGTCGTGCGTGAGGACGTGACTTGTCCTCTGACTGATGTAAGCGTTTGTGCCTTGGAGGTTTTGCCGTTAAGTGGGCGAGGTTCGAACTTACGACGACAACCGGCGTTTGATTTACCGTTTTATGTTTTGGAGGCATTTTGTGCCTTGGGATTTGTGTTTGGAGGCGTTTGCGCCTTTTGTGTTTGTTTTACCGTTTAGTGGGCGAGGTTCGGGCTTACGAATGACGGCCGGCGTTTGGTTTACCGTTTTGTGTTTTGGAGGCATTTTGTGCCTTGGGATTTGTGTTTGGAGGCGTTTGCACCTTTTGTGTTAGTTTTACCGTTTAGTGGGCGAGGTTCGGGCTTACGAATGACGGCTGGCGTTTGGTTTACCGTTTTGTGTTTTGGAGGCGTTTTGTGCCTTGGGATTTGTGTTTGGAGGCATTTGCACCTTTTGTGTTTGTTTTACCATTTAGTGGGCGAGGTTCGGGCTTACGAATGACGGCCGGTGTTTGTTTCGTATTTTATGTCTTGGAGGCATTTTGTGCCTTGGGATTTGTGAAATTGATGTTGATTTGTTGAAATTGATGTTGATTTGTTGAAATTGAATGTGCAAGAATTGTGGGTATGTGATTTTTGTGCAAAAACGTGAAGATTAGCTCTTATTTGTAAAAATAAAGTGCCTCTCTCTGAAATGCATGCTTCGATGATTTGTACCTTATGCTATTTTAGTATGTACATTGTGGAAAAAATTGCCGTGTAGGGACGGACTATGTGTAAAAAGTGTGACGTGTGCCGTGTTTTTGTGACGGGTTTTTTGTGGGGAATTTATGTGCAATGTGTGCCGTGTTTTTGTGACCGGTTTTTGAAAATGTGTCGTGTAGTGCATGCCATGTTTTTGTGACGGACTATGTGGGGAAAATTTAAGTGCAATGTGTGCCGTGTTTTTGTGACGGGTTTTCTATGTTTTATCGTGTTGGGAAGGACTTTTTATGTTTTGGTTTCTCTTTGGTATATTTGCATTAAGTACTGTTATTGACGTACCTTTGTTGTGTTTACCTGCAGGATGAGGTGCCTTCGTCTGGAAAGGCGAAGAAGATGAAGTCTTGGGGGTCGCTCGAGGCCGTAGTTGAGATGTGGTAGCATCTGCCGGAGATCTCCAGGGAGGGTAGGCCGAGTCCTAAGAGGCTGGTCTTTGATTCTGGTTTGGGCGTGTTCGTGGTGAACCTTGCCGGGATCGCGGAGATGCAGAAGAACAAGGGCGTCTTCTTGGCTTTGTCTGAGTATTGGTGGGATACCACGCATACCTTCCATCTTAGCTGGGGAGAGGTGACGGTGACTCCTACCGATTTTGCGGCGATTACTGGGCTTTCCTTCAAAGGAGGGCCAGTGAGATGGCGGGACAGGATGTCCGATGGGGTGCTGGCGGAGCTGCTGGGCTTTGCGCCCTTCCCTCGTAAGGGCATGGGTATGATGTATAGCGATGTAGAGGTGCAGATCACGGCCAACATCGGGGCTTATCGCCGGGGCACTGGATTGGTGACGGCTGAGCAGCTGGCGCGCTCCTTTTTGTGGTTTGCTCTTTCCGAGACTCTGTTCGTGAATCAAGCCTATTACGCTCTTTTCCCTCTGCTGCTGGAGAGTTTGGTGAACTTGGGGAGGGTTGGTGAGATTGCATAGGGAGAGGCGGGCTTGGCCGAGCTCTACTTCTCCATGGACCGATTTAGCCGGGGTGTGGCCAGTTCTCTGGGATGCTTCGATTTTGCACTGGAGGTATGAGTTTATTGCTGTTTGTGGTTTAGCAGTTTGTCATTTCTCCGTCTACTTTTGTTCTGAGCCTTATCTGCTTTTGTTGCAGGTGTGGTGCTACGAGATCTTCCGGTGCCATCCGTGGGATCAAGAGGCTGAGGCCATGGTGGCCTATCCTGCTATGCTGGGCTGGGCCCGTTCTTTGAGGAGGAGGAGCACTACAAGAAAACTGACAGATACCGACGAAAATTAGTGACAAAAATAAATCCGTCACTAATACCGACGGATTAGCGACGAAATAGCAACGACCTGGGGTGAAAAACAAAAAATGAAATTAGGACGAGATTACCGACGGATTTAGTGACGGATATGCCGACGGATTCCATTTCGTCTCTAATCCGTCACCATTTTGGCGCCAAAAATTTGCGCACTTTTTTACCGACGAATTTGTGACGGAATGGTGACGGATATTTTTACTGACGGATTTGAGTCGTTGCTAAATTATTTAAAACAAATATTAAATTTATATTTTAGGTTAGCGATGGATTAGTGACGGATTTAATTACCGACGGATTAAAATCCGTCGGTAAATTACTTACATATTATTACCGACGGATTTGAGTCGTTGCTAAATTATTTAAAATAAACATTAAATTTATATTTTAGGTTAGTGACGGAATGAATTACCGACGGATTAAAATCCGTCGGTAAGTTATTTAAAATAATTATTAAATTTATATTTTAGGTTAGCGACGGATTAGTGACGGATTTGATTACCGACGGATTAAAATCCGTCGGTAAATCAATTACATATTATTACTGATGGATTTGAGTCGTTGCTAAATTATTTAAAATAACTATTAAATTTATATTTTAGGTTAGCGACGGATTAGTGACGGATTTAATTACCGACGGATTATAATCCGTCGGTAAATTAATTACATATTATTACCGACGGATTTCAGTCGTTGCTAAATTATTCAAAATAATTATTAAATTTATATTTTAGGTTAGCGACGGATTAGTGACGGATTTTTTATATTAAAAAAGTTAAGAATTTTTACAGAAATAAAAGTATATAATAGAAGAGGGACGGACAATAACATATAAACTTTTTTAATTTTTTATATAATTTTGTTTTTGATAAATAAAATTATTTGAGATGTTGGTTAGTTGTGAATTTTTTTACAAATAAAAAAACTATACATTTATAAATAAAAAATTAAAGAATTTTACCCGTCCCTGATTTCTTTATTATACTTTCATTTGTTTACTTTTTATCTAACTTTTTTATATAACTTTTTAAAAAAAAAACTTTAATACTAAAAAAAGTCCAATATATTTATTTATATTCATAAAAAATAAAAAAAACTATACATTTATAAATAAAAATTAAAGAATTTTACCCGTCCCTGATTTCTTTATTATACTTTCATTTGTTTATTAATTTTCTAACTTTTTTTATATAACTTTTTGAAAAAAATTAAATACTAAAAAATGTCCAAAATATTTATTTATATTCATAAAAAATAAAAAAAAATATACATTTATATATAAAAATTAAAAAATTTTACCCGTCCCTGATTTCTTTATTATACTTTAATTTGTTTATTTTTTTCTAAATTTTTTTATATAACTTTTTGAAAAAAAACTTCAATGCTAAAAAAGGTCCAAAATATTTATTTATATTCATAAAAAATAAAAAAACTATACATTTAGAGTATAGGGTATAATATATAGTGTATATGGTATAATATATAGTGTATAGAGTATAATGTATAGTGTATAGGTTATAGGGTATAGGGTATAAGGTATAGGGTATAGAGTATAGGTTATAGGGTATATGGTATATGGTATAGGGTATAGGATATAGGGTCTAGGGTATAGGGTATACTCCCTCCGTCCCACGTTAGTTGAGACTTCTTTCCCTTTTGGGCCGTCCCACGTTAGTTGAGACTGCCCAAAATGGCAAAAATTTTAATATTTTATATTCACCCTACCCCACCCACTCATTCTCTCTCTTCATTTTTCACCATACAATTTATTCAACCAACCTACTATTAACTCCACTCATTCTCTCTCTTCATTTTCTACCACACATTTTCATTATCTTATTCATTTTCCTTAATTGGTGTGCCCAAAAAGTTAGTCTCAACTAACGTGGGACGGAGGGAGTATGATATAGGATATAGGGTATAGAGTATAGGGTATAGAGTATAGGGTATAGGGTATAGGGTATAGGATATAGGGTATAGGGTATATGGTATATGGTATAGGATATAGGGTATAAGGTATAGGGTATAGAGTATAGGGTATAGGGTATACCATATAGGGTATAGGTAATAGGGTATACCATATACCATATACCCTATAGGGTATACCCTATAACCTATAGGGTATACCCTATATCCTATACCCTATACCCTATACCTTATACCCTATAGGGTATACCCTATAGGATATAGGGTATAGGGTATAGAGTATAGGGTATAGGGTATACCCTATAGGGTATATGGTATAGGGTATACCCTATACCCTATACCCTATAGGGTATACCTTATACCTTATACCCTATACTCTATACCCTATACCATATACTCTATAGGGTATACCCTATACCCGATAGGATATAGGGTATACCGTATACCCTATACTCTATACTCTATAGGGTATACCGTATATCCTATACTCTATACTCTATAGGATATACCATATACCCTATACTCTATACTCTATACCCTATACCCTATACTCTATACCCTATACCCTATACCATATACCCTATACTCTATAGGGTATACCATATACCCTATACTCTATAGGGTATACCTTATACCCTATACTCTATACCCTATACCCTATACTCTATACCCTATACCCTATATCTTATAGGGTATACCCTATACCCGATACTCTATAGGGTATACCCTATATGCTATACCCTATACCCTATACTCTATAGGGTATACCCTATATGGTATACCTTATACCCTATACCCTATACTCTATACCCTATACCCTATACCGTATACCGTATACCCTATACTCTATACCCTATACCCTATATCCTATAGGGTATACCCTATACCCTATACCCGATAGGATATAGGGTATACCCTATACCCTATACTCTATAGGGTATACCCTATACCATATACTCTATAGGGTATACTCTATACACTATACCCTATACTCTATAGGGTATACCCTATACCCTATATCCTATAGGGTATACCCTATACCCTATAGTGATAAATGTTTTAGATTTTTTTTAGTAAGAAATTTATTTTAGACTTTTTTTGGTAAGGAAGTTTTTTTAAAAAAATATAAAAAATAAGTTAGAAATTAACTAAATAAATGAGGGACAGACAATATCCTTCACTATGAGTATTTTTAAAAAATTTTTTTTTTTGAATAGAGATAAATATTTTAGACTTTTTTTAGTAAGAAAGTTTTTTTTCAAAAAAATTATTTTAAGAAAATTATTTTAAAAAAATTGATATTAGACATACCACTTTAATTAAAATTTTGGGTAAATCAAATAAAAGCATGTAAATATTTTAGATAACTTTTTGTAAATTTCAGTAATAAAAAAAGTCTAAAATATTTTTTTCCTGGTGAATAAAAAATAATAAAAATTATTAATTATTATTAGCACTATTATTAATATTATTACTGTTTATATAATTAATATTAATATTAATTAATTAATCGATTATATAATTAATAATTCATTAATAAATATTATTGATAATAAATATTATTATTATTATTGATATTAGGCATATTATTATTTATAGTTTAAATTATTATTATTATTAATTATTTTTATTAATTAATATAATCATGAAAAAATACAAATATTCACATGGATCATTATCCAAGCAACATCTTCAACATTAAATGCATCACATCCAATGGTCCAAATTCATCCCATAAAAACAAAAACACACTTTCATTTGATTGGCCCTTTAATATCCACATGGATTATCAACAAATCAATCTATACCATTAATCTCACTCAAATCCAATGGTCCTAATTCGTCATTATATATATATATTTCTTTTAATATTATATACTCCTCATATACACACACACACACACACACTTTCTCTTCCCAGTCACACACACACACACACTCTCACACACACACACACACTTTCACTCTCTACTCCATCTCTCCCTTTTCGTCTCCCTCCCTCAGATCTGGCGACGGCAACGTGAGCGCCGGTCATGGACGTATCGGAATGCACAGGAACAACGGTCACCGGAGAAGACAAAGCGGAACAAGAGACGACAAATTTCACCCTGTGGGACCCACATTCCCCATTTCTCCGGAAAACGGCTTCATCCCGAGCATGGTACAGTGGTGGTCAACCTTCACGCTATCTTTCAGATGAGATCATCATTTCCATCTATTTCGCTAATGGGAAAATATGTCTCGCGAATATGAAAATCGTACAAGGATGTTTTATTGGCATCTGATGAAGAAGGTTCTGGATTGGCATTTACGGTTTCGGTGCCGTGGGTTTGTAATGCCTCCCTTGTTGTGTTCAGAGGTTTCAGGAACAGTGGTGGGGTGTTTGATAAGGATATGGCTTTTAACACTCTGATTTCTAAGTCTTTAGAGTAGAGAATGTCGTGTGTGAAAGAGATTTATCGCCGCCGCGAAGGAGGCGTTGGGGAGGAATTTAAGGTGTATAGGGGAGGTTTAGATACGGGACGGGGGAAGACTAAGGAGGTCGGTGGCGCAGTTTTGATTTCGATTTGTAGAAATTTCTTTTGATTTGTTCATATTACTCCCTCTACATCTCTCTCTCGATTTGTTCATATTTCGATTTCGATTTTGATTTGTTTATTTTAACGTATTTTGTGTTTTATTTCGATTTGTACAAACTTTTGTTTGATTTGTGTTGGTTGTGGATGGTGGTGGATGGTGGTGGAGCAAAGTGAACTTTTGAAAAATGCAAGGATTGGTTTGAATATAAAAAAAGTTTAGTGACTGTTTTGAGAATAAAAAACGTTAAGGGACTAATTTGAGAATAAAAAAAGTTGAGGGTTTGATTTGAGAATAAGTATATATATATTTAAATATATATATATATATATATATATATATATATTAATATAAAAAATATCAAATTAGCTACGGAAATATCCGTTGGTAATTTGATATATCAAAAATAAAAAATATTGAAAAAAGAAAATTTAAAAAAATTACTAAAATTGGGAAAATTTGGAATAAATTTTAGCGACGGAATGATCCGTCGATAATCCGTCACTAAATTGGTCCAAAAAATAAAACGACCATTTAAATAGCGACGGAATGATCTGTCGATAATCCATCACTAAAATGGTCCAAAAAAATAAAATGATCATTTAAATAACGACGGAATAATCCGTCGATAATCCGTCACGAAAATGGTCCAAAAAATAAAACGACCGTTTAAATAGCAACGAAATTTTCCGTCGCTAATCCGTCGGCGTAATGCTTTAAATTGGTCGTTTATTTTACCAAATTATCGACGGATTTTAAAACATTAGCTACGGAAATTTCCGTCGCTAAATCTGATTGAGAACCGTCAGTAATCCGTCGAAAAATTTAGCGACGCACGTTTTAACATCGGATTTTTTACGTCTAAAATCCGTCACTAAATTGATTTAGTGACGGATTTTTGGCATTAGTGACGGATTTTTCCGTCGGTAACTGCCGTTTTTCTTGTAGTGGAGGAGGACGGTCAGGGGGAAGCTCACTGTTGCATATCGGGATGTGCAAGAGTTCCCGGAGAGAGATAGCCCGGCGGGGTTCGAGCTGTACCCCTGGGTTAGGTATGGCGACGACGAGCTCGAGGGCGGTCCTGCGGTGACACGGCAGAGGAAGATGCAGCGGGGTCTGACTTGTGATGTTATGTATCTGGGGGAGAGGGTCTTCTGGCAGCATGGCGCAAGTGAGCCCCTTGTGGCTCCGAGGGATCCGCCCTTCGGGATGATGCATCCTCGTGACATGGATGTGCTGGAGTACGATAGGTACTTGGAGGGTGTGAGCGCCGAGGAGTTCATCCTGTATGGCGAGGAGTACGGGGCCTTCGTCAGGAGGAAGCTGAGGATGCCATAGGTGTTGGCGAGGGAGAGGCAGGATGGCCCACAGTGTCCCCAAGATGTTCCGGTGCCTGGGCCGGACTTCACGTATGTCCGTGGGGATTCTTCTAGGAGGAGGGTGTCGGTACCCATCCCGGAGCAGGCTCCTGCTGCTTATCGGGTTGACCCGAATGCTCCGGTGAGTGTGCTTACTCTTTTCCATCTTGGCATCTTTTCTGTATTTTTCTCTTTTGTCGAGTATGCTTATATCTTCTTAGCTGAGCGTTCCTTTGGTTGTTTGCTTGCGCAGGTCTCGGGGAGATCCTTGGATACGTTGACCCGCTGGTTTGTGGGGATACGGTCTTTTGCGAAGAAGCTCGCGGGGAAGGTGTCTTGCAGGTCTTCGCGGTGCGCGCCGGCGTTCGAGCCGATGCCTTCGAGGCATTCTGTGGATACACCTTCGTCGAGGGCTGAGCCAGGGCCGCAGCCTGAGATGCCGGTTCAGGGGCGGCATAGTCTTGATGCAGGGACGTCTTTGGGGGCCCAGAGGCCGCAGTCTCTTCATCAGTTCTTTCCTCCGCAGGAAGCACAGGGAGAGGGTTCGTCGGCGCATCCCTTCTATGATTCTTTCACCGGGTTTGATCCTTTGGAGTACTTCGAGTACTCGCCTCAGGAGGAGGTCCAGTATTCTGATGACGAGGGTGTGGCTGGCAAGTTTGCCGAAATGACGAACTTCTCGTTTGCGGAGGTTGATGATGATGAGTCGGAGTAGGGCTCATTTGCTTTCCCTCTTTCTGTTTTTTTGTTTTTGTTTAGCAACAGACATTTTGATACTTGTAATAAAACATTTGTATATGCACAACAAAGTATTTTATTTGAGATGTAATGTCGTATTTTGTGATTCCCGGGGATTGTCCTAGGAATTGTTGCTAGTTTATTATTTTTTATTTTGTGCATGTCACGTGAGCTGGGAATGCGTTTGTGGTTAGTGTATGGTTGCCGCAAATGGCTTTGGCCAGGATATTGAGCAGTTTGGGGCAAGGTCCTGCCGAGAACAGTAGTTGTTTGGCTCTTTGCTGAAAATGTGGGACCATGCTGCAAAGTGGTCCGTATGGACAGACCAAGCATGCAAAGTGGTCCGTACGGACAAGCTTTGCTTTTGGGGAGGAAATAAGTGTTTACAGGATGTCTGGATTTCCCTCACTTCCCATTTGCAGTCATTTCGAGCTTTCTTTCTCATTTTCTCTAGAAACCTCCATTTTTGCCATGGATTCTTCGTTCGTTCCGAGAGTTTTGCTGAGGCTTTCGAAGGAGCGGCAAGCATACTTCCTTGAGCGGCTGAAAATGTGGATGCGGCACCGTATGAGGCACAATAGGTGGGCTTTCGAGGTGAGGTTTCGACTCTGCTCGGTTTGGTCCCTTAAGGAGCTAGTTCCTGATTGGGAATTGTTGCGGGCTGCCGCGAAGTTATGGGATGTTAGGAGGCATGTGTATAGCTTCTCCTACAACGAAGTGACGCCCACCTTTGAGGATTTTCAGGCTTTGATGGGAGGGCCGGAGGTGGAGGCCATCTCGCTTCCTTTTATTGGCGGTGCTGTCGTGAGCGTGAAGCTTGCATGCTTTCTTCAGACTTTATTGGAAGAAGTGCAGGGTATGACTCTTGATTCGGGTCACATTGACATTTCTGCGCTGCCGGAGTGGTTCATGAGCGACGGCGAGAGTGACGCCTCGTGGGATGCATTTGCCTTTTGCGTGATAGCGACGCTTTTCATGGTCAGCTCCCTTGGGGTATGCGACGGCGCTTTGTTGGATGTGGTAGGGCACTACAGAGCCGGGGAGGATATTGTTCCTTTGGTGCTGGGGGAGACCCTTCACGGCATTGATCGTCTGGCGATTGGGGATAGGTTCATGAGAGGGGGAAGCCCTGCTTTGCTCACCCTGTGGTTGCGAGAGAGACTTCAGGCCATGCCCGAGGCTCCGGTGTCGTTTAGCCCGTGGACATTTGCTCAGCGTCCTCTTGTATTGGATATGGATCAGTCTGCCTGGGAGAGATGGATGGCACAGCTTGGCACGCGTCAGATCCGTTGGTGGGTTCCGCACTGGGGAATTGAGACTAGGAGGGCCTTTCAGGAAGGGTCCTATGTTGTCATAGTTCTTGGTTTGTCTTGGTCCTCCTTCTATATTCCGTCGCTTGTTTCCTGGCAGTTCGGGATGAGGCAGGAGCCTTTGCTGGGCTGGGATGACCTTGCCACTGCGGAGGTAGCTTCTCTTTGTATGGCAGCTCCAGGTGCTCTTCTGTATTTTCTGAGGGTATGGAAGTATTCCGCTTTCCCTCCTGTGGTGCTCCTTCGACGTCGGGAGAGTGTTGTGTTGACCACCGAGTACCTGGATTGGTACGAGCAGCGTGTTGGGCAGTCCCAAGTGGTTTTGGGAAGCAGATGTAAAGCGATTCTGGGGCAAGGTTGCCATCCTAGCTATAGCCTTAGGAGTGCCGAAGCCTGGTCTAACCCTCTGAATGTGATGGGAGACGCTTTATTTTAGTACGAGACCAGAGTTGACCGAATGACGGAGAGAGGTCCTCTTTTGCAGACTCGCAGGGAGGAGATCCCGGGCTGAGGCAAGGACGAATGAAGCTCTGCGAGCTGCTGGATTGTTTGACTATACGGGGAGGACCCCTAATCTCGGATTGAGACAGACAGAGTTGGTTTGCGTGGAGCGAAAGAAGACTCGTCAGGGACGAGGGAAGAAAGGGAATAATGGCGAGGGGACAAGCGCAGATGGCGCGGAATGACCTCCTAAGTATCCATTCATTGCATTGCAGACACATTATTTGTTAAATGTATTAAGCTGTCTTTTAGCATGTTGTGAACTTGAGAGTAGACCGTGCTTGAACTCATCAAGAAGTGTTGTAATCGTTTAGTGATTTGTGATTTACTTATAAAGCTTTGTCGAGACGCAAGATCTCTTGTTTGCCTTTTGTTTCTTTTGTGAGCCTTGGCGGCGTCCATCTTTGGACCTTTCTGTTGTATTTGTGGACTGAGGCAGGCTGAGTCTTGACGGAATCCCTTTTTGTTTGGGTTTTATGTTTGGATGGGAAGGTTGGGTGTTTCCTTGACAAATCGTTTTTGATGATCTTTTCCGTGGCTTCCTTGCTTCTTGTTTGTTGGCGCCGGGTTCTTGACCTCTTTTTTTTGTAGCTTCTGCTTGAGCTTGTTTTTTTTTTGAAAGCTTCTGCTTGAGCTCTTTTTTTTTCTTGAAGCGCGTGAGGGCAAAGACAAGCCCCTAGCTTGGAGTTGACATGGGTCAGTCCTTTGACGCTGAGTGACCTTCGGATGTCCTTTGATGTTGTCGCCGTCGTTTGACTTGGTCAAGGTGATGGTGGGGGCATGTTTTGGAAAATGTATAGTTTGATGGAGGTCTTGGTTGACATTCAAACTTTTGACTTTTTTGTGTGTTTTTAGACCGGGCCAATTAAGGTTGCCTACGTTCCCCCGGACTAGAGGGCTCAGGTCTGCGTAGATCGACACTGCAAGGAGTGCCAAGAGATGCACAGTTGATCTTCTTTAGGCAAAGTATCTGCGAAGTTTGCTTCCGTTGACTGGATTCATGAAGGATTGCCGTCTAGGTCTGTCAGCTTCATGGAACCTCCGGAGAAGATCTTTTGAACCACGAAAGGGCCGATCCATGTTGGTTCCCATTTTCCCAGTGGGTTGGTTCGAGTGGGAGACTTTTCCTTGAGTACCAGATCGCCTTCCCTGATGTCTCGGGACTTGACTTTCTTGTCGAAAGCTCTAGCCATTCTGCTTTGGTAGGCTCGGATGTGCTCCATGGCCTTTAGTCGTTGCTCGTCTAGCAGAGCCAGTTCTCGTCTCGGCTTCGGAGCCATTCGACTTCGTTGATCTCGTTTTCCAGCAGCACTCGGAGTGAGGGAATTTCCAATTCAACGGGCAGTACTGCTTCCATCCCGTATGTCAGGGCGAATGGAGTTTCTCCCGTGGCTGTTCTGACTGATGTTCGGTAGCCCCAAAGTGCCAGGTGTAGCTTCTCGGGCCAATCACGTCCTCGGGTGATCATTTTTCGGATGATCCTTTCGAGGGTCTTGTTTGCTGCCTCTACCGCGCCATTTGTTTCTGGCCTATAGGGAGAAGACTTGTGGCGTGTGATCTTGAATTCGGCCAACAGTTTTTCGTATTCTCCTTCGAAGTGGGAGCCATTATCTGATATGACCTCGTTCGGGATGCCGTATCGGCATATGATGTTTTCCTTGAGGAAATGTGCGACCTTCCTGGAAGTTAGCACCTTGTATGACTTGGCTTTGACCCATTTTGTGAAGTAGTCGATGGCTACCAAGACGAATTCGTGGCCGTTGCTGCCTGGCGGAGCGATTTTCCTGATGACGTCGATTCCCCACGTGGCGAAGGGCCAGTGCATAGTCATGCAGTAGAGATCATGAGGAGGTAGATGATTGAGGTTGGAGAACCGTTGACACTTGTCGCAGCTTCGGACAAAGTGGATGCAGTCTGCCTCCACAGAGATCCAGTAGTAGCCCATCCGAAGAATGATTTGCATCAGGGCTCTGGCATTCATGTGGGGGCCACAAGCCCCATTGTGGACTTCGTTCATGAGCTCATTTACTTTTTCCTGGTTGATGCAGCGTAGGAGCGATCCCTAGTAGTGTTTTTTGTATAGCATGTCTCCAAGAATGACAAAGTGAGAGGCGAGGCGTTTTAGGGCCATGATGCTCCTGGCTTTGACTCCTTCCTTGTGCTGGCCTTCCTCGTTCATGAAGGCGGTTTCCCCGTTTTTGAGGTATTGTAAGATCTGGCGGATGCACTGTGCTGGTGAAGAGGCTTCCGATTTGCGTCTCTTTGGCTCTTCAGCAGTTCCCCAAATCGTCGTGATTAAAACCTTCTTGGCAGCTTGGGCCAGGTTTTTCTCTCATTTGACAATGTGCTTAAAAGTTTGTTTAATGCATTCGTTCAATTAATGTGTCTGCTTCTTTATTAGATGAATAGTTATTAACTGTTTGTGATTTAGTTAACTCATCATTTGTTAAAGATGCAATGAAAGGATATTTAGAAAGGTCGGACCTTTTATTGAAAGCGTAGAGAAAATACATTGTTGATTATGGACTCACAATCTTCCGGCGTAGAGCCATCAGATGACTCGAAAGACATGAATTCACAGACAACATGACTCAAAGCTAGACTCTAGGTGATGAGGGATTGGACCAGGCTTCATTGCTCTTTGTGGGCTGTAGGTCTAGAGAGGGTGGCGATGGCTTTGGTGGCCATTCTTCAGTCGATGCGGTTCTCAGAGGATGGCTTGCCTGCGGTTCGACCCAGATCGCGGAGGGTTTAGGTTGCTCCTTTGACGGTGTCCCTCCATTGCTGTTGCTGCCAGATCCCGGGGGGCCTTGATGATAGAAGTCATGGAGAGCCTTTTCCAGGAGGGCGAAGCATTCGCTGATTCGGAGTTGATTCTTGCTGATGTTGATTATCTTCATAGAATCTGCTTCCTTATCTCGGATCTTTGCTTGGATGACATATACGATGTCTGAATCGAGGGGGTGTAAGTACCCAAATTCGGATCGTCAAAATCCGTCAGAAAGTTAACCGAAATCCGTTAACTGGCCTGCTCCAGGTTAACCGGAACTCGTTAAGCTCCCCGTTGCCATACCAACGAGACGTCCCGGGACTGTCCCGAGCATCCTGACGTCGAAGCGTACTTAACACGTGTCATCGCACGTGAAAGTACGGCTTTCACTGAAAAACGCACTTTCCGGCACTTTCCGGGGGAGTTTCGGACATTTTCCGGACTGTTATTTTAAAAAACGGACAAAACCGGGACCGGGAAACGAACTCCCATACCTTTGGTGAGTCATGGGACACGTGGCAGCCATGCCACAGCCCTCCCGTCACCCTTCAATCACAAATCAAGCTGAAAAGACCAAAATACCCCTGGATTTCAGTCAAAGTCCTACGACTCCCTGTGCAAATTTTCTGAAATTGCCAGCAAGCCCCTCAAAATTCCAAAATACCACAAAACCCTGGAAAACAGTCTAAGTCCGTCCGGACTCTTACTGCATTTTTCACCTATAAATAGAGGTTGCTGTCAAAGCCAAAAAGAGGGAGATTTGACACCAAAAATTCACCACAGCCTCGGCCCTAAGCAGTTTCACCCCCTCCTGAGCCCCCGTTTGTCTCGATTCGCGTGAAACTTCCGTATTTCGATCAAATACGCCCCTCACCACTCCGAAACACCATTTCAAACTACTTTCCGTGTCCCGTACACACCCCCGAGCCAAAGGAGTCGACCCTAGCCATAGGTATAACTCCCTCTCTCTAAATCTCTCGTTTCGTCTCAGTTTACGTGCCAGTCACTACAACCGTTTCGAACAACGTTATTGAAATGTAGACGCCTCCGTCTAACGGGGTCCGATACGTTTTAGTCCCTCGATCCTCTTCTCTTCCCTTAAGAGAAGTAATCACGGGTAAAAAAGGCGTTCCGACCCCGTTCCGTTTACTTTTTATGTCATTTACCATTCTGGATCAATCGATCCGTCGATCATCACTTACTTTCTGTCATTTACAATTTCGAGCCGTTTTGGCTCGTTGATCGTCATTTACAATTCCGAGCCATTTTGGCTCGTTGATCGTCATTTACAATTCCGGATCGTTTGATTCCGTTGATACTGCTTTAAATACTGTCATTTACAAAGTCCGACCCGTTTGGATCGTGATAGTATTTACTTTCCAAAGTCCGAGTTGCAACCCGATTCGTTGATTGCATATCATTTAATACGCGTTTTTCCCGTAAAAATCGTTAATAATGTAATGCCCGGTTCAAAACCGGAGTTCGTCCTTCGAACTCTCTTTCAAAACGCGTGAAATGACGTTTGGCCTCCAAACGCTCATCTTCAAACTAAAAGCCGCCATTTGACACATAAAATCATTTAATACGCGTTTTTCCCGTAAAAATCGTTAACAATGACTCGCCCGGTTCAAAACCGGAGTTCGTCCTTCGAACTCTATTTCAAAAGATCAAAATCGACGTTTGCCACGCAAACGCTCATTTCAAACTCAAAATCGACGTTTGTCATTCAAACGCTCGTCTTTTCAAACAAAGTCACCTAATCAACGTTTGACATTCAAACCAAGATTAAGCTTGTCATTCAAGCCCCCATTTCAAAACACACACACACACACACACGTTTTCGAGAAAGGTAGAAAGACTCGTCATACGAGGCATTTCGGGTGATCTCGTAATACTCTTCCCGAAACGTAACGTGACCTTCGAACCTAACAATCTCTGGTACTCAAAGCTTTTTACTCGTTTTTGCTACCAATAAAAATGATCCCCTGTTTTCAAAGCTTTTTACTCGTTTTTGCTACCAATAAAAATGATCCCCTGTTTTCAAAGCCTTTTCCTAAGTTTTTGCTACCAATAAAAACGACACCATTTTCACAATAGCCGTTTCTCAACGTTTGGGCTCAAAATACAAAAACCGCGTGGTGACTCCTCATTTTCCTTCCCATGAAGCGAGGTCTCAGACACCAACCCCCCGCGAAAGACAACCGCCCTTTCCGCGCCCCGCGCGCGAAAGGTCCGGGTAATTTCAGTTGGCGACTCCGCTGGGGAGAGTGATACTTTTTTCAAAACTACCGTTGTTTTCTAAAAAGCCTTCCGTGGGTCAAACTTTCGTTTACCCTTCCTCGTTTTCGTGTGTGTGTTCCTTTAAACCTCGAACGGTTTTTTTTCAAAGGCATTACATTGTCAACTTTTCAAAATCATACCATGTTGTGCATCCCCATTCATGTTTGATTTTCATTGCTGTCTTTTGAACTGCGCATCATAATGCTTTAAGACACATTCTGAAAAATCTCTGTTTTACTCAGAAAAAAGGAATTTTAGTGACCGCACACTACGCGCACTTGCTGCCTCGGAACACCGCACTTCACGTGCACTTGCTGCCTCGGTACACTGCACACTACAACCCGTAACCCGGGATGGCCTTATCAGTTGCACCTCGATTGGCCTGCCAGATGCCTTTCGAGGGCGCACGGGGTCGTCCCAAACATCCCATCCTAGCCCGTGTAAGCCATGCACTCTTTGTGTCACACTTTGTCCAAGACCCCGGTTGGTTTTTGGCTTAGCTCGTGTCATAAAGCCTAAGTGTATGTTTTTTACGCCGGGCCCCGCCCCGAGTCAAGCTCGAGAGGTTGAGACCGAAGGTCGTTCCCGACCCGAAGTCTCGAGCTCTTCAGCCTTGACTTTGACGCGGAGCTCTGCCGAAAAATATACCCGAAGGTTCAATGTGACACCGTGTCACCAAACCTCACCGTATCCACCGTGCCAGCCACAACTTGGCCAACGCCAAAAGCTAAGGTCCCTCGCGCAAGCGAGTCAGGAGAGGTCATGCCGAAATTTTGGCACGATCCCCGCCTTAACTTAAGGACGTTGACTTCGATTGTGGCCCGTGTGTCACATACGTTGAAAGTTTGCGTGATCAGCTAGCCTTAAGTTCACTTTTTCCTTTTTCGGTGGAACTCGCTTGAATTATAAGACCTCGCTCGGGATAGTCCGTCCCGAGAAAGATGATCTACAAATGGAAACGAGGGGCTTATAAGCGTAGTGACGAGATCCACTGATTAGAGCTCTAGGATTAGTTGCGAAAAAGAAGACCCGCTCTTTTCCAACCGATTAGGACTCTGAGAAAACGCGCTTTAAGTAAACATTAATCGGTAATCGCACATTGCACAAGCCCGAAACCTTGATCCAAATCCTCCCTTTTCCGAAGCCTAAACCCTTCCTTTCGTTCCCTCGCAGCCGAGCGTAAAGTGGTTCAGATTTCCGGCCGCCGCCTTGCCAGATCACCGTTACGGCAAAGCCGTACGCTTCTTCGGTTCCCTCGCTTCCTCACCAGAATTTCCGACATGTCTAGCTCATCGAGAAATCGTGACGGGAAGGACCCCGCCACCGGCAATGTATATGACTTTGGAAGAAGCCATCCGGGCTTGTGAGGTTCACAAGAGGCGTAAAGAAGATCGCCAGAATTTCGTGGTACAGCTTCGAATGAGCGTGGTATAGCAGCCTATCCCCGCCGACGGTACTTTCGTCCCCGGTCGAGGATGACGATTCCCCGAAACCAGCTTCACCAAACCTTCAACCAGGTTCCTCCCCCGCCAACTTACGGATGACTTCTAACCAAGGAAACAAATGACCTAGGCTTCACATTGCCACCTCCCAGTGGCAACCCCGTCATATTTGGCCAGTGCCGCTACTCCTATCACTCAATACCACCAAGACCGCTGGACCATCTCGCATGCATGCAAATATCCTTCAATACCCTCCCGGTTCACCCTGCCTATACACGAATCCCAAAACACCGGGGACAAACCCCGATACGCCTCGTAAAAGGCCCCCATATATCCACATATATCAAGCCTTCCACCTCCAATCACTACCGCTCACGTGGTAGCACCCGGCGCCGAGCCTCACCCACCAATGGACCCAACCTTGGCCTCGGATGGTCGAACTGTATGAAAGACCCGAAAGCTACCATGAGCAGCTCAAAGCAGAAACGCTCAAGTCCACGGATCCGAGAATGGTCACGCCTCTCCTCGCCAAGTTCGAATGCCGAGATGGACCGATTCGACGGAACCGAATGTCCTCAAACGCACGTCGACACCTACGTTCTCGGCATGAGAGCGAAAGGAGCAACCTCCAAAGAAATGGCCGACCACTTCCAAAGCATACGCTCAAGAGTTCGGCGTTACGATGGTTTCGAGGGTCAAGCTCGCGGATCGCCACACCTGGGATCGATTAGTAACATCTTCCTGGAACGGTACCGATCCAACTTAGAGTGGGAAACAAGTCGTGAGGACTTAATCACCACCGAGCGTAAAGCGGACGAAAGCGTCGGAGAATTCTACAAAAGGTGGAGCTGAAACTCTCCGAGATCATGGAGCCCCTCTCCAAGGATGAACAGATGCGGATCTTCAAGTCCCGCTTAAGACCGTCCATCGAACTCTCATCGCCACCATTTCTTCCTGCATCTCCGTGCCATGGTAAATGCCGGCTCACAGCTCGAGAAGGATCTCAAGGAGAAGTTGGCTACCGCACGCCCATACGTATACCGCTCGCCAGCTTGCATTCAATCCCGCACCGGCCCCCGGCAAAGGGAAAGATACGTCTGTCAACTACATCCATCGTGACAGCAATGGGCAATGTAAAACCCAGCCCCACAAAGCAACAACTCCACCTCGAAGCGCCTACCGTGCACTTCGACAAGTTGGATATGCCACCGAGCAAGATGCCGGAAGGGTTAATCAAGGAAGGTCTCCTTAAACCCGTTGCCAATTACAAACCCAAGAATCCCGTAGTCAACGCCGACAAGAGCAAGTATCTGCGCCTTCCATCGCATCACGGCCATACCACCGACAACCGCGTGGGGTTACGATACGAAATCCGTAACTTGATAGAAGAAGGCAAATTGAGCGCCCCGTGGGCCCAATACGCCGGAAACCCTTTTCCGAACAATAACAACGTGAATTCCATTGAGTGGGTGCCCAAGAAGATTGCCACGTAATCCGCTTTCCGCCTCTTCCTGGCCGGGTCCTCATCAAATGTCCACATCGCCTACGATGTTTGTGATCGCTCCGCCTCGCTCGGGAGTACGAGTCCTAAGATACGGTCCGAGCAATCCTCCGCGAAAACAGAAGAAGAAGTCCTCTCAACAAAGAATCGAGAGAAAGATACGAAGCCGGAGACACCAAAGGTGGGTACACTCGAGAGCCTTCCGGAGGTTCGACTACTACGCATCGTACTCCACCACCCTCTCTTCCTCCGTGCCATGCAGCCTTTTAGAGCAAGCAAAGGTGGGAAAGCCGAAAAGTCCCGCCGACAATAGAGCTCGACCTGGGACACCGGAATACCTCGCATCTTGGTAATCTTACCGCGCCGAAGCATAACCCCCGCGGATCGCCCAAGATTCAACTTGTCCAGCCTTTCCGAGCCCTGACCGGCAAAGGAAGATCAAAGTCGCCTTGGCACTCGCACTCGATCAACGTGCTAACCAAGGGCGGCAACCGCCACAAACAGCCTCAACACAATCCCGAGGCTCCAAAGAAAGGCTTTACCTCGCAAGAGGAAGACAGAAACGGATGGCCGGATGACTCTCCTTCTCCGAATAGAGATCGAATCTACGATTCCCGATCGTATGGCAAGATGATCACTTTCTCGTGACGAAGACTTACCGAGAGATGCCTCGGGCACAACGAAGCTCGTACATCACTCTCAAGCTCAACACCATAACACTCCTCCGGAGTATTGGTAGACAACGGGTCACTGCTAATGTTCTCCTCTCGCATGATGCGAGCCCTCCGCATCAACGAAAGCCACCTCGATTCCGTCGCCTGACTATCAAGGCCTACGACAAAGACGCCTCGTCCCATCCTGGGGACGGTGACTCGAACTCCGGTTCAAAACCCAAATGGTGCCAAAGAAATTCCACGTGATGGACATTCCATCCGAATTCACGGCTCGTTAGGACGCCCTTGGCCGCATCACATGAAAGCCATAGCTTCCACTCTCCATCGCGTTAAGTTCATTAACCAACAGGGAGATCTTGAAGTCATCCGAGGGGACAGCTTTCCTCATAGGAAACGAAGCCGAGACAAGAGCCAAGCGTGCCCGCACCTGTGCACCGGGGTTACCTCCTTCGAATCAACCAAGGGACTACCGGGGCAAATCTCATCGAATCCTCGTAGTCCGAGATGCTAACTATGTAAACGTACTCGAGCAAAGTGCACTCGGGCCCCGATACATCAAGTTCAACCTGTCGTTTCCAACATTTGGAGGCGTATTGGAAAGAAACCCCGAACATCGCCATGATGCGGGCACATAAACCCCAGTCTCCAATCGGAGATTCGTCGCATTCTTCAAACCAACTCTCTCGGCTCCCGCCAGGCGAAGAGATCTTCATGATAAAGGTCAACAAGCACCGTCATTCTCATTTTGAATGCATGAAAGTCGTATGGGATGTCCTCCACGAGGAACTACCCGCTGCTCCCCTCTTCTCCAATGAAGGGCATGATGTTTTTCTAGCAGCTCCAAAGAACGCACCCGACGCGATACTTCCCTACGTTTGGGTTGAGCCGTCGATGACGACGAATCAGACTCTCCGGAGTCGAGGATGCGGCACTCCGCGGCACCTCTCGCATTCACATGCTCGCCGAGGACGGCACCCGTTCCGATCGTGTCACCTATGACCAAGGCTCCAATACCATGGAAATTGTCAAGCTCAACGTCCAAGACATGTGCAGCTATCCGACAATTGGAAGCAACCGGTTCACACGACAAAGAATCCTCTCGATCAAGTGGCCGACGATGACTTCGTCAACATCATCTATTCCGTGTATCCCGATGATGCCAAGGATCCGGTCCTTATCGTCGATTCTCGCAATGCCAAAGTCACCTCGACGATCGCTCGCTCATGGTAAACGAGGCCCGGCCAAGCGAGCTCGAGCTCATCATTACTTCCGAGTACTGCCCCAGCTGCAACCGGCCCGTGCCGTCGCCAAGCTTATACCTCAAGCGCCGCCAAGGCCAAGGGCAACAGCCGAAGGAGACCAAGCTCCTCACCCCGTCACGAGTCGATCAACCTCGGGAACGCCTTCCGCAACCACCCCGAAAACATCTCGTGAAGGTCTTCCCCGCACGACGTAGCTCGGCTTCCGACGTTGGAAACGACCACCTCAAAGCATCAACATGCTCCAGCTCGATTCTCGCTCCGTCACGGCCCCTGATTAAGACATCCTGCCGCAGATCGCTAGCTCGATAGACTTGGCGATCGAGCGAGATCACGAGACCGTCAACATTGCAGATTCAACACCCCTGGGGTCAATCAAGCGTATATGGGCAAATTTCTTGGTAATCGAGATCAAGGAAGGCCGCATGGAATGTCCTTACCCGACTTCCTTCATCAACATAATCCAAGTGTTTCCGCCATTCGGCGATTTGAATGTGATCACGGCTTCGGACACTAGTCAGACGGCGCTCACCTACGGAGACTGTTTAGCTCTCGCAAGGAAAGCCATCATGGAACTAGCCGCTCAAGAAAGCCGTCTCTAGGACGAAAACCAAGCTCAAAAGACCGACAGGGACCGAGCCCTTAGAGTGTCACATGCAGCTTCAGAAAGAAAGCTAGAGGCCACTCTAGACCAGCTCGACTCGTGGGTTTTGCTCACGGCAACTTCCTCGACTACCGTATGTTCTCATCCAACCCCTCTCGCCACACGAGGGTGGTCAACGGTCCCGATGACCTAGGAGATGGAACGACACCAGTAACGAATCCTGCCGCTTACCTCCCCGAGGAAAGCAAGTTCTCTGTGAAAGCAACGACGAAGACGATGAAACCATTCTCTTCCAAGCCGGCATGAAGTCAACAAAACCGACTCCCAAGGGTCCCGGGAGGATGGGAACGGATCATTTCCGCACTCAAATTGAAAGGCCAACTTAGAGAGGAGGGTCTATTTAAAAACAAGAGGAGGATGGAGATTCGTCTCGAGCAACTACTCGTGGAAATTCCATGCACCGCGGCATTCGTTTACGTAAACGATCAACTCGGGACAAAGAACCACTACATGGGCAGATGTTCGGGAAGCCGTGTACTCACCTTCCGACATACCCGCCACTCGTATAAAACAGAGGAGAAAACTCTCCTCCGATGGAAGTTTACCTAGACCGCCGCACGCAGCTCAAAGAAGCACCGGCTATTCTCACATGGGACGAAACGCAGCGCTAACTCGACGCAGCTCCGCCGCAAGGAAGTTGATCTCGGTCAAGAGTGGAGGAAAACCGGCAAACCATGAATATCGCTGCACTCCAACCCGTAATGCCTTGAGTATGCTCAAGAAGAAGGAAAGGAACGCGATATACCGTGAAGAGATCAAGGAGACCGTTCGCTTGAGCCGAGAACTCTCCAACCTCCCCTGAGGGTCGCAACGCACATTCGGGCCAGTGCAACCACTGCTGTGCACCGACGTTCGAACATGCGGCAATCCGTAAACTACCTCCCCGCAGAGGCACCTAAGCGCATCCCGGGACGTAATCCGTCAAGCCGCCGAAGCTCCCGGAATACATCTACAGCCAATGAGTTGAGGGAAGACATATGGCTCCTATGCTACGAGGAATCCTCCTCTAACTATGGCTCAACTCGCAGCGGCCTATTCGTAAGGGACCAAACCCGATGTCGTTCTAACCCGATCGGGTCAAATCCATGCATTACCACCTAAGGCCACCAAAAGCCGACGGAGCGTAACCGCAACCCGCCGCCCGAAGACGCAAGTTCCATGAAAGAGGACCCGATCCTCACTCGCCTCAAGCGTACTCATCAGCGAACATTTCCTTTCGTCTCTCGCTCACCTCTTCATATCCTCACAAGCTCAAGCTAGAGGAAAGCTCCGGCCCGTACCATGGTCCCCGTGGACGCAACCCTGCACGGTCATTCGATGATCGGCAACATCCACTATGGCAACATTATCACCTTCACGCATTTGGACCTTCCAAAATTTGGGGCCGATCACAATGAGCCACTCTACATCACGCCCAGCTGGACGAGCGTCGCCTTCCCCGCGTGTTGGTAGACGGAGGTTCCGGAATGAATGTCTTGCCCGCCAAGATGATGGACTCCGCTTGACATCAAGCCCACAGACCAAGCCTTCACCCACACCGTCAAGGCCTATGACTCTACTTCCCGCATCGTTTCTGGGGTTGCTACTCTTAATATTTGGTTCGGCAAGCGGATGATTCCCACCGAATTTCAAGTGTTGGACATTCCAATCACTTTCACAGCCCATCCTGGGCGTCCCCGGCTGCATCAAATCAATGGCGTGGCATCCACCCTTCATCGCTGCCTCAAGTTCATGCAAGGCAACGAGCTAACCACGCCTACGGCGACAGCCACCACCGAGGGACCAAAGACCAACGACATTCCAAAGGTTAGAAATCAAGCATAGTGACGATATGGCATTAATCGGATTCACTCGAAACCTCCAAAATCCAAATATGCAACGTGGACCTTCCACTGCCTCACGACAAGATTCCTCCCCGCCACGAAGATGATGAAACTCATGAACTTCATCCCAGATCGGGGATCGACAAAAGGTTACAAGGCCAACACCAAGTCATTGAAGTCAAGGACCACACCACGGTCCAGGGCTTGGCTACGTGCCAACACCGCCGACATCGTAGAGAACAAAAGGCTCGCCCGCACCAAGGCAAGCAGCCCCGCAAAAGGGGAACCTCCGACGGCACACCCAACCTCCGACCTTACGCTTTCGACCTTGCTCATTACTTCACCAAGGGAACCGACAGCTAACCGAGGGGACCGACAGGAACCAACAAATAGAACCGAGGGGACCAACAAGGGAACCGACAGCAGTAACCGAGGGGACCGACAATGAACCGACGCAGAACCGAGGGGACCAACAGCTGAACCGATGAAGATGAGAAAGAAGCAGTGGATAGTCGCACCGAGACTACGTAAAGGATGGAACAGCTAGCACGGGACCTCAAGCGTTTCAGAGGACTTAAAGCTAATCCGATAAGGGGAGCATTCCTCGACATCACAGCTCTACCTGGATCAACTGCCACCACACCCAAAGACGAGTACACATTCAAGGGAATCCCAGATGGGAAGAGCAACTCAAGGTACTCTTCACGGGAAACAGATGGTTCGGATCAACAGCCGAGGCCACATTCGAGACAAGAACTCCAAAGCGTAAGGAACCAGAATTCATAGAAGACGCTCTCAGCTGACCAAATTTCTACGTAGTCTTTTGAAGAAGTCATGGAGGTGCCAAACCCGATTGACTCGGGCTCCGAAAACAAAGATGATTGCCATGATTGGGACAGCAGGCCAAGCCTCTCGATCCCCGAACCCTCATCAAGCATCCAAAGAATGCCACCGAAGAATTGGGTAACCTTCACCTGACCAAGGGCAAGCCAGCGTAAATGGAAGACAAGCCGGGCCCGCACCCACATCTCCCTAAACCCGGTCTCAAACCCTCTCGAGCCGCTCCTGTCGAGTCCAGCCCTTCTGAGTCATCCAATGGCCTTACGCCGGAGGACCATGATAATGTAGCCAACCATGTATTTCCGTTCTTGCTTAATGAAAAGTCTGACCTTTCAGAGTATCCCCTCATTGCCACTTTAACAACTGATAAGTTAACAAACAACTTAAAAGACGTTAATAATTCAATTGATAAAGAAGCGTACACATTAAATGAACAATACATTAGAGAAGTTCTCGAGCGTGTAGTTGACCAAGAGGACAACCGGGCCCAAGTCCGCCGAAGAGGTTATGACCAAAGTGAACCCGGGGCCATGCAAGAGCCTAAAGAGACGCAAGTGGGCGCTTTCGCCGATGCGTAAAAGAAGCCCCGATAAGCCTCCTCCGAGAGTATGTTGACGTGTTCGCCCGGTCATACCAGACATGCCAGGACTCGATCCTCGATCGTAGAGCACGTAATTCCCCCGGATCCCGAATCCAAGCCTCGTCAAATGTAAGCCGCGCAAGATCAAGCCAGAGTGGTCCTTGCAAGTTAAAGAAGAAATTGAGAAAATGCTCCGAGTTGGTTTCATCGTAGTGATTGAGTACCCGACTTGGCTCTCCAACATCGTGACGGTCACCAAGGCCAATGGAAAGGTCGATGCCGTGTGGATTTCCTCGGATCTCAACAAGGCCAGCCCTAAAGATGATTTCCCACCGCCTAACATCGACATGCCGGTCGACACCACGACAAATTTTGAAGTAAAGTCCTTCGTGGACGGGTTCGCCGGATACAACCAGATCAAGATGTCCGAGGAGGATCAATCCAAGATCGTTTCACACTCCGTGGGGACATACTGCTACACGGTCATGCCGTTCGGTCCGAAGAACGCCGGGCTACTTACTAGCGGCCGCAACATCCCTCTTCCATGACATGATTCACAAAGAAATCGAAGTATATGTCGATGACATGATCATCCACCTGCAGGATCGACATGCAAAGATTTGACAGATCTCGAGAAAGTTCTTCACCGTACTCGTAAAACACTCCATGAGGTTGAACTCGCGAAGTGCACCTTCGGCCAAGCGCGGCAAGGTACCGGGGTACATGGTTACGTAAAGGGGTATCAAGCTTCGATCCCAAGAAAATCAAGGCCATCATCGACATGAAGCCGCCTCGTACATTAATGTAAGTGAAGAGCTTCATGGGAAGACTTCAATACATCGGGCCGCTTCATCAACCGCTTGACATCTTCTCGCGAGCCCATGTTCAAACCGATGAAAAAGAATGCCGACATCAAATGGGACGCCGAGTGCCGCATGCCTTTCGAGAAAATCAAGACCTACTTGGTGAATCCCCCACTCGTGCCCGCCACATGAAGACAAGCCACTACTCCTCGTATCCGACAAAGCAATGTACACGTCAATCGGAGCAATGCCGGCGCAAGAACAGTAAAGATTCCAAGGTTGAGCATGCAATCTACTTCGTAAGCCTAAGCTTCAAGGAAGTGAACTCACTACTCAAAGATCGTAGAAAACTTGTACCGCCTTGGTATGGGTAGTCGGGAAACCGAAACACTACATACAATCGCATTCGCACTCCCGGTCTCCAAAATGGACCCCGTCCGATATCTCTTTGACAAGCCATCCCTCGTCAATGCGACTAGCCAAGTGGTCATTCTTCCCGGGCCGAGTTTGACATCAAGTACATGGTCGAAAATCAACAAAGGGCGTAGTAATGGCAGATCACCGGCCGACTTCCCGAGCAAAGGAACCTAAGGGTCCCGATCCGCAATTTCCTGATGACGGAATCTTTCTCACTCGACAAACAAGAAACCGCCGGCAACTCTTCTTCGATGGGGCAGCCAACAAGAAGGGGAATGGTATTGGAATGCTCCTTGTCGATCCCAAGGACGAGCACACTCCCATAGCCATCAAGCCGAATTTTGAAACAACCAACAATGCAAGCAGTAATACCTCGTGGGCAATTCTGGCCCGGGAAGCCGCTCGAGCGCAACATCTCGTAACCGGATGTATATGGAGACTCAAAGCATTGATCATCAATCAAGTGTCCAACAAGTGGAAGACGGTAGATTCTCGCCTTCGAAGTACCACGCGCATACGGGAGGAGCTCATTGCTCGCTCAAGGACATCTCTTTTCATTATTTGCCAAGAGACAGAACCGCTTCGCAGATGCCCCGGCAACCTCGCCTCTCTTGTCGAAATTCCCGATGGAAAAGCAAGAAACCCCTCGTAATAGTGCAGACGGGAAACACCCGCCTATTGCCGTGAGATCGAAATAAAAAAGAAGTGATCGACGAACCCCCGGTACAATCAAATTTACCAAGCACTCTCCAAAACGGAGAAGCTTCCTTCACAAATGAAGATGGAAAATACAAAGAAGGGATCAAAGCCAAAAACATGATGGCATTAAAACGCCTGGCATCCCATTTCGTCATTCTGGGGGGTATGTTGTACAAGAAGCGCCACCAAGGGCCACTCCTTCCTGTGTAAACAAAGAAAAAGCGCGAGCTAATAAAACGAAGTTCACAACGGAACCTGCGGTCCACACATGAACGCCCGAGCATTGACACAGATCATTCTCCGTATGGGATACTATTGGATATCGATGGAAACAGACTGCATCCAGTTCGTCCGAAGCTGCGACAAATGTCAACGGTTCTCCAACCTCAATCACATCCCTCCACATGAACTCTATTGCATGACTACGCCATGGCCTTTCGCCACATGGGGAATTGACGTCATCGGCAAGATCACTCCTCCGGGGAGCAATGGTCACGAGTTCATTTTAGTCGCAGTTGACTACTTCACCAAATGGGTAGAAGCCAGATCGTACAAGGTACTGAATTCTAAGAAGGTGGCCGAGTTCATCCGAGAGAACATCATGTGCCGATACGGAGTGCCCAACGAGATCATATCCGACAATGGGACTCACTTCGAAGGAGATTGTGACCAACTACTGACCGAATTCAGAGTCACACGTCACAAATCTTCTCCTTACAGACCACAAACCAATGGTGCAGTAGAGGCAGCCAACAAGACTCTCGCCATGATAATCAGAAAGATGACCACTGCAGGCCTGGACCGGCCCGAAAAGCTACATCTAGCCCTCTCGGGGATACCGAACATCGGCCGTAACCGCCACAGGGGAGACTCCGTTCGCGCTTACCTAAGGAATGGAAGCAATGTTGCCTGTGGAATTGGAAATTCCATACCTCCGAGTCCTCTTGGAAAACGGGATCGCTGAAGTCGAGCGGCTGCGCAGCCGTCACGACGAACTCGCTCTACTCGACGAGCGCATTGAAAGCCATGGAACACACTCGAGCCTACCAGAGCGTAATGGCCCGAGCATTCGACAAGAAAGTCAAGATCCGAGACATCGTAGAAGGCGACTTGGTGCTAAAGGAAAAGCCTCCTACGTAGACCAATCCCCTCGGAAAGTGGGAGCCTACCTGGATAGGACCGTTCGTGGTACAAAGAATCTTCTCCGGAGGAGCCATGAAGTTAGCAGACTTGGACGGAAACCCTTCCGTTAACCCCGTGAACGGAAGCAAGCTCCGCAGATACTTCGTTTGAGGAAGAGCACGAGTCAACTCTCCTTCCCCATACACCCTCCCTTCAGTAAAATTAAAAGTGCTAAAAGAGTAATACCCAACTGGATACATTCCCGCTAATGATCCAGGTAAAAAACAGGGTCGCACTTCTTTTGTCTTTGCTTTTCTCAAATTCACCTAAAGTGTCGAACTACGGTGACCTGAGCCCCTTAGTCCAATTGTAAAAGGGGAACGTAGGCAGCCATCATTGGTTTGGTCTAAAAAACAAAAAAATACAATAAGCATCAATTGCTTGTGTTTCGAAAAACTCTTTTCATTTAACCTACAAATTCATTACGGTTAAAACAATCTTTGATGAGTTCAAGCACGGTCAACTCTTGACTCGCTACTGTAAGTGCTCCAATTTGAGCTTGTTAGAATTTTCGTTATAAAATTAACGAAAGTTATAACAATTACTAACATTCCTAACAATCCTAACTTTTCTAACAAAGGGAGGGTAGAATGGGCATTGCCAAATGAAGTTAAACCAATAAAAGCATCTTAAAAAGCAAAACAAAAGAATAAAACCATAAATAGAAAGGCTGGAAACACAAAAACCGGCCGTTAATTTGGTTTTTTTGAATTTTTATTCTTCCCGTCCAAGGCCGGAGCCGTAATTAATGAACAAAGGCACGCCACCGACCTTGTCCGCGCGGATAAGTATGCATTTTCAGAGGGCTATAAATTGAGCCCTCCAAATAAAGCTTAAATAAGGAGGAAGAACACACCAGCACCGAACCTCTGGCGAAATATAGAGAGAAAACAGTGAGAATTCTTCAAGAATTGTCACCTTTTTCTCTCCAATCTTTCCCAACTCATACTCATCCACTCACTCTCATATTCAAGCCCCAAACACTCATACACTCAAGCCAAACACTCAAGAATACAAGGAAGATTGGTAAACCCTCCTCTTCCTAACCCTAAATCTCTTCCATGCATGCATCTTCAAACTACAAAATGTAGTTCTTTCATCTTCTTTCTCTAGATCTAAGAAGATCACCATGGAAGACCATCTCCATGGATGATCTTCTACAAAGATCAACATTATTTTTAAGCTTTTCTCGCTTACTTGCAAAAATGCACTTTCAAAACCCTAAAAAACCATTTTCAAGCACTAAATCTTGATTTTCAAAGGATAAAATTCCCCTTCCCAAGCAAATGAAATGCTTAGTCCTAATGTACCCCAAGGATGGTTTGGTATAGTTGATTCACCACTAAAATGTCTAGTGATCACTAACCAAAACCTAGGGAAATGGGGACAAGCATGGATGCAAAACCCCCCTTAAAATCATATTTTCTTTCTTGAGAAGTTGCTGTCCAGTAGCAATTTTCTCAGACCTCAGTCCATGGTCTTAATTTTTGGACACAGATGAACTTGGAATTTGGTGTTGACTACAAAATACTTTTTGTAGCCAACATCCAGAGCTTTCCAGATATATTTTTATCTTATTTTTTGGGTGAGTAAAACTCCTCTTTTCAAATTTTCTTTCAGAGGCTAGTTCATCAGCTTCTGGAAATCCAGATCTCATATCTGAAGTTTCCAGAAGGTTTTGACCCCTCAAATCTTCTCCAAAATGGAAAATTCCTTCGCACAAACTTTATTCAAGGTGTCTAGAACAACTTTCATTCTCTGAGTTTATCCAGATTATGAAGTTTTAAGACCCTTGAATCCCTTTCAAAATCAAAGGTCCACTGCCTTTTTCATTCTGGCAGAAATGGCTCTCAACTTCAAAAGGTCTTTTGAGTACCAAATCTCAACCCAAAATCTTTCCAAAATCATGGGATCAGTTTCAAGTCTTAAAAAGATATCCCAATTTTTACTTTTCTGAGTTTCAACTTATTTTGGCCAAAACACATACACACACCCACACACAAATGATTTTCAGCTTGGAAGACTCGTTTTTACAGAGGCTGTCTGGGTGGCAGCCACTAACGTCCTTCCCGACGCGTAACATGACCTCCGAACCTTAAATAAATCTCTAATCTCGGGCTTTTTCAAAGTTTTGGCTCCTCAAAATTAAAATGGCGTGGCGTAAGCGACTCCATTTTTTTTTTTTTCCGGCTGCTTTATTTAACCTTTTCAAAGAAACGCAAGAATCGAATTTTTTCCCACAAAAGGCAACACATCATCAAGCGCTACACGCTAGCAAAACTACAATAAAACATTAATCGCTTAATGTGTCTCGCAAATGACAAATGGGTGGATACTCCGGGACAGAAGGTCAACCTAGTTTCCTCCGTATCTTGGTCCTTCATCCTTCTTCCCCTTCCCCTTCCCACCTGCGAAAGTGTTCTTCACCTTCACAGAAATATTCCTGTAGTCCTTCTACCTCGGCTCGTGGACCCTTCCCGACGCTCCGTCAAGCCCGTAGCCGGCTAACGCAGCCCTTTTCTCCTCGGCTCTGTCTCGAGCCGCCTCGCTCGAGCCATCATAATAGTGCTTTGATTGGCCTCCCGATCAGCTATTGGCCTCATAGTCGCCCACGGCATTCCCAGCCTCGATTCCGAGGCGTTACCCCCGCTCGCTCCTCCTCAAGGTCAAACTGTCTTGTCCAGTGATCGCACTCACCAGCTCTCACTCCGTCTCCACAAGATAGACATCTCGTGTCTCCCTATACACTCTTCGTACTCGCCCCGTATAATCAAGGCCGGCTGTAGTCAGCCCCTCTTCGGTGAAGGGAGAACCCCGGCAGAAAGTGACGTGTATTGCTACCACCGCGTGAGCAAAGCACAATAGCGGCCAAGAATCTTTCCATCGCCAGAGATCCCACCTCAAAGGTAGCAAGATAACTCAAACTCCGTCACGGCACCTACTCCAGCCTGCATCGTCAGCAGTAACCAACGATGGAATATAGAAAGATCGTCTCGAGACAAATTTCCCGCACTCGACAACCAAGTAACCTTCCCCCCGAGTGGTCCGACAAGTCTCCAGACTCCTTCCAGCAAAGGGGGAACCCACCATCGCAGTGATGCGTGCATCGAGTCCGGCCATCCAGTAGCTCCATCTCGCACCCTCGATCGCTCCCTATCACCGTAGGACGCCGAGAGAAGGACCAAGCGTCACCAGACATTGGCACCTCGTGCATCATCTCATAGCCTTCTCCTCAACCACACGGTAGTAAGCATACCGGGACTCCCTCCCCACACGTACCGGCAACCTGGCCGCCATCCGGCCTATGCGCCAGTGAACGTCTCGCCCAAGACCAACTAAAGCACGATGTCTCCCCGCTCCGGCAAGATCGCTTCACCAAGTCTCAAGCACACCGTTGGCTTAAGACACGCCCAAAGACGTGAACGTGAACAAAGTAGCGATCGCACACGTGTGAAAGCAAATGCTGGAAGTGCCCCACGCAAAGATGCTCCCCTCGCCTCTGCAGAAATCTTTCAGCACTTCCAAATGTCAGTCAACATAATCGCATCCAAGGCATCAAGATCCCGCATGCTTTCTCCAAATGAGATACCAAGCAAAGACACTAGCTTCTCAACGGTGGCTATGCCACTAGCATACTGAAGAACT
>JAFEMH010006795.1:0-112473 GCA_022495995.1 Adenophora triphylla var. japonica | reverse complement strand
ATGATGAAACCTTTTCACTGTAGCTATGCTTAAGTCTATTAGAATTTTAATTGCCATAGCCGCATATTATGACTATGAGATATGGAAAATGGATGTCAAGACAGCTTTCCTAAATGGGAAGTTACTTGAGGATGTATACATGATACAACCTGAAGGTTTTGTCAGTCCAAAAAATTCTAACAAGGTATGTAAGTTGCAAAGATCCATTTATGGATTGAAGCAAGCTTCTAGGAGTTGAAATCTACGTTTGATGAAGCAATCAAGGAGTTTGGCTTTATCAAGAATGAAGATGAACATTGTGTATACAAGAAAATTAGTGGGAGCGTAGCACTATTTCTAGTGTTGTATGTCGACGATATCTTACTCATTGGAAATGACATTCCTGCACTACAGACTGTCAAGTCTTGGTTGGGAAAGTGATTTTCGATGAAAGATATGGGCGAAGCTGCGTATATCCTTGGTATCAAGATCTATAGAGATAGATCTAAGAGGATGATTGGTTTAAGTCAAAGTACTTACATTGACAAGGTTCTTAAAAGATTTCAAATGGAAAATTCTAAAAGAGGAAACTTGCCAATGTTGCATGGTATATCTCTTAGCAAGACTCAAAGTCCTAAGACTAATGATGAGCGAAAGAGAATGAATGGTATTCCATATGCTTCGGAAATTGGGTCTATCATGTATGCTATGTTATGTACTAGACCCGATGTCTCGTGTGCTCTAAGCATGAGAGTAGGTACCAATCGGATCCCGGCGAACCACATTGGATAGCAGTCAAGAATATTCTCAAGTACTTACGAAGAACTAAGGATGCATTCTTGGTCTTTGGAGGAATGGAAGAAGATCTTGTAGTAAAAGGCTACACAGATGCTAGCTTCCAAACCGACAAAGATGATTTCAGATCGCAGACAGGATTTTTGTTTACGCTGAATGGAGGCACTGTTAGTTGGAAAAGTTCCAAGAAAAGTACCTTCGCTGATTCTACAATCGAAGTTGAGTACATAGCGGCATCTGATGCAGCTAAGGAAGCTGTTTGGATCAAAAAGTTCATTAGTGATTTGGAAGTCGTTCCAAGCATCAAAGATCCTATTGAACTTTACTGTGACAATAATGGTACCATTGCACAAGCAAAGGAACCAAGGTCACACCAGAGATCCAAACACATACTTCGACGTTTCCACATTATCCGAGAGATATGCGAAAGGGGAGACGTAAAGATATGCAGAGTAGACACTGATGACAACGTGGAGGACCCATTAACTAAGGCTCTTCCGCAAGCTAAGCATGATGGTCATGTTAGGTCTATGGGTATTCGATGCATTGGAGATTGGGCCTAGTACAAGTGGGAGACTGTTAGTGTTATGCCCTAGGCCTATGGTTGATAGACTTATGTGTTGACATTATTTATTATTATGTAGAAAAGTTTATTATTTGATTATTATATGTTTTGCATATTTGTCTATAATAATCTCCGTCCCTAATTATTAAGTGAATAATTAGTATAAATGTTAATGGATAATCATATGATGATTATATGCATAGAGATGCACATTAAATTTATGGGTACTTGTTAGAGAACAAGTAACTGGACTTGACCCGTATGAGATTTATGTCATGGTCAAATGTCATAATTAAATCTCATATGGTCACTTCATTTAGTCCCTAGACCTGAGATTATCATGACCTTACATATGATGAAAGACATGTTTGATTTTAGTCAAACGATATCTTAACACGATATTTATAAAGGCTATCTTCGGCATGATCAGATTCATGATGGGAAGGATGATAAGTCAAGATGGAATTTGTCCCTCGAATGAGAGATGTTTTGCTTGGGCCCCTCGATGAGTGATAATGATGAAAGTGTATGGCCATACCCCAATGCGATTGGATTATCATTATACTCAAGATCGAGAAAGCATTGAAAAAGTACAAGTTGACGTGGACCATGACTTGTGTTCAATATAGCATCGTGAGACAAAGGGAGAAATGGAAGTACACCATTGGAAACGAGAACTCTTACGTTATATTATTTGGGTAGACATAATGGCTTGCTAGAGTCCGCTTATGTCTTATGAGGGTCGATATGATCGGACTCATTGCCAACATAATATAATCCTATTGGGTCACACACAACTAGAATGAATTGATTAAACCAGAGGAAGAATGATTGAGATTCCTGATGTGGCTTAATACATCGCGCGACAGAACTTGTCCATGGGGCTCGTCTGGTCGTGCGACACTTTAAGACCACAGAGGCGTTTACAGACTGGTTTCCTAATTTGATTAGGAAACATATGCCATACAAATGTAGTATAAATATGAAGGTCTGTCAACCCTAATTAGCTAGCCGAAATTCTGAAAAGAAAATCACAACATAATTCTCAATATTCTTCAAGGTTTATGATCTAGCAATCATCAAGAAATCATTCTTGGTTCATTCGAAGGTGTGGATACCATAAGAGGGTCTTTGCTCGTACACGATCAAGGCCTAGAGTTCGAAGTTTGTGATTCAATATCACATCAATTCATTGTTCGATAGCTCAAGAACGGAAAGCGTTCAAGGTTGGTTATCTCTATCTCATAGGTATTCAAGTTAATTATATAGAACGGATCCTAGGTTCTTTGGGTTTTATGTTATTAGATGCTTAATTCCGCTGCGCATGGACCCGTAAAACCCATCACGCTCGTGTCCCGAACACGAAGAGTGACGAGCTCCGAACCCAGCCGTCCCATCAGAAAACTGGCTGAATCCCTGCGTAAAATTTTCCCCACCCACCGTGGAAGCAGACGAGTCTCTCGCAGCAGACTGCCGAGAAGGCATCGGCTTGTAAACATCCGCACTCCTTCGTGAACTACACCGCAGAAAATCCCCGAGCCTCCTACCATAGTTGGCTAATCCTTCCAAGTGCCTCACGACCTGATTGTAAGTACGGCCAGACACCTGCAAACCAGGAAAGTCGTCAAAGAACAAACAGACAATGCAAATGCAACATTTGTAAGATGTTACTACCAAGTACAGAAAAGCAAAACGCTCACCGAAGCATCAGGGTCCACTCTGTACTGAGGCCTCGGCTGCTCAGGAATGGGAATCAATAGCTGCCTGCGAGAACCACCAACGCCCTCGAACGACAACCGAGTGCGGGGGAGCGGGTAGTCTCGTGGACGTGCAGGGCCCTCGCCCTCTCTATCCAGCACCTGCGGGCTCCTCAACCTCGTCCTCCGAAAAACATCATAGTCGGCATCCTCTATGATGAATTCGACATAGAACAAACCCTGCCTGTACCGTTGTAACTCTGCCATCGGTATCATCGTAGGATACTGCATGTGAGGAGGCGGGTCCATCGAAACCAAGGGAATAGACCCCGGAGCATGCTCGCAAGACACCCTCTCCCCCAGGTACATCACATCGCAATGGAGCCCCAACAGCAGCTTCCGTCGATGTTTAACATCTCCAGCGGCCTGCACCGCAAAGACATCAAACTGGCTCCACCAGGTCAGCCGGATCTGCGGAGAAAAATCTCGGTCCAAGGCCATAGACACCTCCTCATAAGTCAGTCGAGTGCTCTCCCTCGACTTTGCCGGCTTCCTCGCCACCTTCTGCTAAGTCAGCATGGCAGGGAACAAGTGCGTATATGTCTCCCTGGTAT
Organism: Adenophora triphylla var. japonica; assembly: GCA_022495995.1. NCBI lineage: Eukaryota > Viridiplantae > Streptophyta > Magnoliopsida > Asterales > Campanulaceae > Adenophora > Adenophora triphylla. The sequence continues at coordinate 108,823 of JAFEMH010006795.1, read as the reverse complement.
CCCACCTCTGCGGGTGGAACACCTCCAAGAACCATACCTGTCAAACGCAAGGAAAGTTATATCAGCTATAAAGCAGATACATACGAGTACAAGTGAGACAAGGAAGAGAAAAAGAAAGGAACTCACTTCCAAGGCAAACTGAAAATAGCCTAGTGTGTTCTCCTCTCCCCGAGAGAACCTATCCAAGGCGTGATAGAGCTAGGCCAGACCAGCCTCTCCCCAAGCAAACCCTCTCACAGCCTCCAGGTGGGTCATAGAGCTAAGCAGAGCAAAATGACATGCCGTGTCAGCAGTGGGAAACAGGGTAGCTGAGAAAGTAAACCATAAGAACCCCAGAGCCAGACGCTCTGCTGTCATCCTCACAGAGCTAGCCAAATAATCCTCGATGCCTCTCCTCAAATGAGCCTCCATCGGCCCGTACCGAATACCCAAGCCCCTGGCATCGGTAATGTCAAAACCAAGCAACTCCGATAACTGCTCCATGGTGTAGCCATCCACCCACTCAACAGTGCTGCCCCAGAATGGCAACCCAGTAATCGCTGTAAAGTCAGTGGGAGTCACGGTGCAAATGGATAAGAGTTGGAGCAAATTGACCCCACTCTAGCTGGTGAGTTAGGGGTAGGAGTGGTGACCACTTCAGGCCGCTGGACCAGTTGTTGTTTGTCTTTTCTAGCGCCCTCAGCCTCTGAGCCATGCGACCTCTTCCATGATCAATCACAAGGAGCGGTGGAAGTACTGCGATCAGGAACGGGGCTGCGATTATGGGTAAATTACGGTATGGGGGCAGCTCCTTGCTTGCGGGAACCCCGCCGACACCGGACAGTAGATTGCCCGTATTCTTGTCCACCACGGGCAGCGAAACTCCGGGGGTGAAATTACCCGGGATCCGGCTCGCGCGCGGGGCCCCGGCATCTCGCATTCGTCGCTGTTCGGGAAGTCGCCCGGATCCGAGAGGCACAATCGCGCCCGACATACGCTTGTTCCGTTTTAGCGTTGCGTGTTGGAGGTGTCTCGCCGTTTTGCTTTCGCATTTTGTAGAGTCGCCACGCCGTTTTTATTAAGCCCCAGAAAACATTGAAAAAGGGCATCGGTTTAAAGATAAATTTTAAAGCTGTTTTTGTGTGATGAGATTTTGAGTTCGGAGGTCGAGATGACTCCTCGGGAAGAGAATATTAGAATATTAGAGCTCACAGAGTCGCCTCGTAAAAACGAGTCTTTCGGATACCTAATATCCTTTAAAAAGTTGTGTGTGTGTGTGTGTGCTTTTAAAAATGCATGCTTTGTATCGGATGTCTACATTGTATTGAAATGTATTGAAATAGAATAGGAAGGAAGCCTTACCAATGTTGGTTCGTGTCGTCTTCCGCGGGGAATAGTGTTTGAGGTCGGAAGTAGCGTTCGGATTGCTTCGGGGATGCGGTTGTCCGCGAGACAGGAGTTTCGGCGTGAGTTGAGCGCAAGGCTGCGTTTGGGCGAGAGGTTCGGCGTGCGTGGGGATCGTCGGGATCGGTCGGGAGAGGTTCGGCGTGCGTTGGAATCGTTGGTTGGATTCGGGCGAGAGGTTCGGCAAGGTTTGGGATCGCGGTTTGACTCGGAAAGAGCGGGACAGGTGGGAAAGACCGAGACAAGGCCTCGGAGTACCACGAGGGGCCTCGGAGTACCTCGAGAGTGCCTCGGGGCAGCGCGGGAGCGTCTCGGGAGCGCTCGGAGGAGGCCGGAGCACCTCGAGGGGCTCGGAAGGCCTCGGAAGGATCCCGAAGGGCGGGAATGCCTCGAAAGGTCTTAGAAGGGGAGCAGGAAGGCTTAGGGAGGAAGAGAGAAGTGGGAGGTGTGTGAAAATGAGGAGGGGGAGCCCTACTATTTATAGTAAAAATTTCGGAGCAAAGAGGTCCGTACGGACCTTCTTGGTTATCCCGAGAATTTTGGATTTCCTCGATTTGAGGGAATGCGCAATGATGGAGAATATTACGGAATGATGATGTCCCCCATGCAATAAGGTCCGTACGGACCATCTTGCATGCAAAAGAATCGTGCGGACCAACTCTGCAGGGAAGTCATCATTTCTTAGGGATTTGAGGGAATATTGTGGACTTTAAGGGGATTTAGTAATCATTGAAACAAAGAGGTCCGTACGGACCTTAATTGCTCGATTTCTGAAAATTCCCAAGGTCCTTTGTCCCTTTTTATCCCGAGAAAGGCTCCTCCACTTGGTTTGGTTGGGGGTTTGAGAGGGTTTTGAGAGGGTTTTGAGTGAGAGAGGTCTACGAGGCTAACGTGGATGAGTCTACGGTGTTTCCGTGTGTTTGAAAGGGAGTGATCCAGTTGGGGTACTTACGAAGCCCCTCGACGACGTCACTTATGAAAGAAGTGGGGTCGCCGATAAGATAAGGGTCCTGTCTGGATCGCGTCTTTGGGGAAGGAAGTGGCCCAGTGAGGGTCAAAGTGAGGACGTGGTGGTGTCCTTTTGGGTGGCCGTTTAGGTCGATAAATTTGGACTGTGATAGGATTCCTACGTATCCACAGCGGGAATCAAGCACAGTCGTAGTTCGGGTGTGGGGTGAGTGTTACGTGAATACGGGCGTGGTGGTGCCACGAAGTGTCGTGTGGCCGCCGAGGTCGGTGGTGAGGACGTGGTGGCGTCTGGGTGACCGCATAGGTCGGTGATAAGAGACGTGGTGGCGTCTGGGTGGCCGCGTAGGTCGGTGATAAGGGCGTGGTGGCGTCTGGTGACCGCATGGAGTCGGTGATAAGGACGTGGTGGCGTCTGGGTGGCCCGCATAGGTCGGTGATAAGGGCGTGGTGGCGTCTGGGTGACCGCATGGGTCAAATGTGAGGGCGTGGTGGCGTCACGGGTGACCGCGTAGGTGGAAATGTGAGGACGTGGTGGCGTCTGGTGGCCGCGTAGGTTAGTGGTAAGGGCGTGGTGGCGTCCTGGGTGACCGCGTAGGTCGGTGGTAGACGTGGTGGCGTCTGGGTGACCGCATAGGTCGGTGATAAGGGCGTGGTGGCGTCTGGGTGACCGCGTAGGTCGGTGATAAGACGTGGTGGCGTCACAGGTGGCCCGCATAGAGTCGGTGATAAGGGCGTGGTGGCGTCACAGGGTGACCCGCATAGGTCGGTGATAGGGCGTGGTGGCGTCTGGTGGCCGCATAGGTCGAGATGTGAGGACGTGGTGGCGTCACAGGATGGAAAATTTTACGATTTTCCTAATCGGGTGGTTTAAGGCCTTGGGCAGGAGAATGGTGTGAGACTTGAATCGTCTTCGATTGCGGTTGGTGCCACGGCCAGAGGACTTTGAATCGTCATACGGCGGCGGTTGGTGCCTGGCCCAGAGGACTTTGAATCGTCATCGCGGCGGTTGAGTGCCTGGCCCAGAGGACTTTGAATCGATAAATCATGCGCGGTTGATGTAATGCGCGAGGACTTTGAATCGTCTTCTAGCCGCGGTTTGATGTAATGCGCGAGACTTTGAATCGTCTTCTAGCCGCATTTGTGGAGCGTGGCTGCCTTGTGCTTCGAGAGGCGTAGATGCCTTTGTGTTTTTACTGTTGAGTAGAAGGTGGACTTACGATGGCTGCAGGTGCTTGCTGTGCGTTGAGGTGGGCGAGATTGGGCTTACATCGGCTGCCGGTGCTTGAATTGCTGAGGATGCGTGGCCTTGTAGGGGGCCCTTTTACATTGGGAAGATGACTTCGGACCTCTTTTGAGGAGCGATGGATTTGGAGGTGTCGTTGAGCGTTTGGAGCGTCTTGTGCCTTGATATTAAATCTTGGGAGGTGTTGGCTCCTTCTTGAATGCCGTCGGGCATCTTGGAGCGTCTCGTGCCTTGGGATTCGTCTTTGGGAGGTATTGGCTCCTTCTCGGAATTGCCGTTGAGCGGGCGGTGGTTGAATTGCCGTTGGAGTGGGCGAGACCGGTCTTGCAGCTTGGCGGCGGTGGTTGATTTGCCGTTGAAGCGGGCGAGTCGGTCTTACGCTTGACGGCCGGTGGTTGATTTGCCGTTGAAGTGGGCGAGTCCGGTCTTACGCTTGACGGCGGTGGTTGATTTGCCGTTGAAGTGGGCGGAGTCCGGTCTTACGCTTGGCGGCCGGTGCTTGATTTGCCGTTGAAGTGGCGAGTCGGTCTTGCACGCTTGACGGCCGGTGGTTGATTTGCCGTTGAAGTGGCGAGTCCGGTCTTACGCTTGCCGCGGCCGGTGCTTGAGTTGCCGTTGAAGTGGGCGAGTCCGGTCTTACGCTTGACGGCGGTGGTTGATTGCCGTTGAAGTGGGCGAGAGTCGGTCTTACGCTTGACGGCCGGTGGTTGATTTGCCGTTGAAGTGGGCGAGGTGCAGGTGCTTACGCTTGAGCGGCCAGGTGCTTGATTTGCCGTTGAAGTGGCGAGATCGGTCTTACGCTTGACGGCGGTGGATGTTGATTTGCCGTTGAAGTGGGCGAGAGTCCGGTCTTACGCTTGCGGCCGGTGCTTGATTTGCCGTTGAAGTGGCGAGAGTCCGGTCTTACGCTTGGCGGCGGTGCTTGATTTGCCGTTGAAGTGGGCGAGTCCGGTCTTACGCTTGACGGCCGGTGGTTGATTTGCCGTTGAAGTGGCGAGTCGGTCTTACGCTTGACGGCCGGTGCTTGAGTTGCCGTTGAAGTGGCGGAGTCCGGTCTTACGCTTGACGGCCGGTGGTCCATTATGACCGTTGAAGTGGGCGAGTCCGGTCTTACGCTTGGCGGCGGTGGTTGATTTGCCGTTGAAGTGGGGCGAGTCCGGTCTTACGCTTGACGGCCGGTGCTTGATTTGCCGTTGAAGTGGGCGAGTCCGGTCTTACGCTTGACGGCCGGTGGTTGATTTGCCGTTGAAGTGGGCGAGTGGGTCTTACGCTTGACGGCCGTGGTTGATTTGCCGTTGAAGTGGCGAGGTCGGTTTTACGCTTGACGGCCGGTGCTTGAGTTGCCGTTGAAGTGGGCGAGTCGGTCTTACGCTTGGCACGGCGGTGCTTGATTTGCCGTTGAAGTGGGCGAGATTCGGGCTTGCAGCTGGCCGGTGGTTGATTTGCCGTTGAAGTGGGCGAGTCCGGTCTTACGCTTGACGGCCGGTGGTTGATTGCCGTTGAAGTGGGCGAAGTTCGGAGCTTACATCGCCAGGTGGTTGATTTGAAGGGTTAGGGACCATTACGCACTTGGATTTCTTTGGAAAAGGCCTTAGGACGGCCGGGGGCAAAAGATTATAAGGGCGGGGAAAGTAATTTGGCCACCCCTTGCAAAAGAGGTCCGTACGGACCAACTTTGGTTACAAGAGGTCCGTACGGACCACTTTGGTTCTGATTCCCGAGGTTTGACCGGGCTTTAAATGGCCAGAGCCCTTCCCCATTCCTTCTTCTTCCGGGCGTAAACCGGGCGAGAGAGAGAGAGAAAAAACCTCCATTGTTAACCAAAATCAAAGATTTTTGCTTGAATTGTTTGCCATGGTGAAGGATCTCGAAGGAGTCGTCGTCAGCGCTTGATCGAGGTGGTCGAGCAACGGATGGAGCTTGAAGGAATTGGACTTCGTTCGTTCCATCTTCGAAGAACACGGATGTTTTGTATCCGAATCCGGAGGTGCATAATCGTCGCTCCATGAGCGTTGGGGAGGTAAGAAATACATTCGTTTTGATTCCTGCTCGAATTTTTGAATGCTAGAACTAGGTTTTAGTTTTTCGCATTTTTTGGGATTTTGTTATTTTTTTATGCCTTTTGTGAAATTCTTTATGAATTGTTAAAAATGGACATGTAAAAATTATGGGTATATGTATTTTTGTGCAGAAATGTGTAGATTAGCTCTTATTTGTGAAAATAAAGTGCCTATCTAGTGAATTGCATGCTTTGGTGTTTTGTACCTAATGCTATTTATGTATGTACATTGTGAGAAAAATTATCGTGTAGTGATAATTTTTGTGAAAAAAAAATGTGACACGTGCCGTGTTTTGTGACGGGTTATATGTGAAAGTGGGTGCCGTGTTGGGACGGATTTTCTTTTGAGAATGTGCTATGTAGTGTGTGCCGTGTTTTTGGGTGACGGACTTTGTGGGGAAAATATGTGCGATATGTGCCGTGTTTTTGTGACGGGTTATATGTGAAAAATATGTGCAATGTGTGCCGTGTTGGGACGGATTTTCTTTTGAAAATGTGTCGTGTAGGGTTTAATCCCCCCCCTTTTTCTTTTGAGAAAATGTGTACAGTGTGTGCCGTGTTTTGTGACGGGTTGCATGGGAAAAATTATATGCATGATATATGTGACAATTATGTGCAATATATGTGCCGTGTTTTGTGACGGGTTATATGTGCCTTTATATTAAGTACTGTGATTGACGTACCTTTGCTGTGTTTACTGCGGAGATGCGGGGCTTATGGCCGGGGAAGGCGAAGAGGATGAAGACTTCGGGGATCGCTCGAGGCGATTGTGGAAACTATGGCGGCGGATGCACGATATTTCCGTGGGCGGTAGGCGAGTCCCGGAGGTTGGTTTATGCTTCGGCCTAGGTGTGTTCGTTGAGAACTGTTGGAGTGTCGACACGAGGAAGAACAAGAGTGTCTTCTGGGCCTTTATCGAGTATTGGTGGGATACCACCCACACCTTCCACACGAGTGCTGGGGCGAGGTGACGGTGACGCCAGCTTTCTTTGCGATCGCGGGCTTTCCTTGAGGAGCTGTGCGGTGGAGAGATATGATCTCGATGACGTGTTGGCCAGAGCTGCTTGGGCTTTGAGCCTCGTCCTCGCGAGGGCACAGGGATCTTGTATCTGGCGACGTGGAGATGAGGATCACGGCCGGTATTGGGGCCTACATCCAGAGTGCCGGCCGGGTGGCAATGAGCGGATTGGCGCGCTCACTTCTTGTGGTATACTTGTCCAGAGACTTTGTTCTCGAACCACGCGGCCATGACTCCGCTTTGCTCTGTTGGAGAGCTTGGCCCCGTCTGGATAGGGTCTGCGATATTGCTTGGGGCGAGGCGGGTTTGGTGAGCTCTACTTCTCCTTGGACCAGGTTTAGCCAGGGGTGCTTGATTCGTTGGCTGCTTTGACTTTGCTTTGGAGGTATGAGTTTATTCTTGTTTTTGATTTAGCAACTTGTCTTTTCTCCGTTGTCTTTTCTTGAGCCTTCTGTTTTTGTCACGGGTGTGGTTTTATGAGGTTTTCCGGTGCTTCCGTGGGATAGGGATCACAGGCACATTCTTTGCGTACCACTGCTATCTTTGGGATGGGCTCGTACGGCGAGGAAGAGGAGGACCGGCGGGGAAGCTCACCATCGCCTACGGGGATGTGCGGGAAGCGTTTGGAGCGGGATAGCCGTGAGGAGTTCGTTACATTCCCGTGGGCTCGGTATGAGGGGATGAGTTCGAGGGCTCAGGAGTGACAGCGGCGGAAGATCTTTGCGAGGCTTGACTTGTGACGCCATGCACAGGGAGCGAGTCTTACGCGGCATGGCCGGTGTGCTTCCCGTGGCTCAGGGACCCTCCCTTTGGGATGCTTGATTCCGGGACATGGACGTGCTTGATTTCGAGAGGTACCTTGGTGGTGTCGGCGCCCAGGAGTTCATTTTATATGGAGAGGAGTACGGGGCCTTCGTGAGGAGGAAGGCCGAGGACGCCCAGTATTGGCGCGGGAGAGAGGGCGCCGCGAGCTCCCGAGAGGTTCCGATGCGGGACCAGGATTTCACGTACGTCCGCGGGGACGGATCGAGAGGAGGGTGTGCATGCCGTTCTGGCGAGCTCTGCTTTGCATATGAGTGGATCTGACGAGATCGGTGAGTGTCTTGACTCTTTTCCATCTTGGCATCTTTTACGCATTTTTCTCTTTTTGTTGTTGAGTATAAGCGTATTTGATGAGCGTTTCCTTGGCTTCTTGTTGGTGCGGAGTCCCAGGAGAGCCTACGATATCTTGACTCGCCGTTACGTGGCGATGCGCTCCTTTGCTAAGAAGATGGCGTCGAAGGTGTCTGTCGGTCTTCGCGTCGTGTGCCGGCGTACGAGCCTATGCCTTCGAGGCGTGCAGTGGGCGTTCCTCCGCCTAGAGCCGGCGGAGCCGCAGCGGAGGGGGCCTTTGAGGGCGGCATAGCATGGATGCGGGGCGTCTTCGGGAGGCTGCGGGGCCTTCGAGGAGCGGCCCTTTTATCGGTTCATGCCTCCGCACGGCGCACGGGGTGAGGGTTCCTCGAGCCTTCTTTCTTTGATCCTTTCGCGGATTTGATCCTTACGAGTACTTCTCGTGGGAGCCTCGGGCGGGTGCTCGGTATTAGACGATGAGGATGTGACGGGCGAGTTATTTGGGATGCCCGACTTTTCTTTGGAGGATCTTGGCGAGGATGATGATGATGAGGATTACGAGTAGTATTCATTTGCTTTCCCTCTTTTCATATCCCTCTCTCTTTTTTTTTTTTTATTTAGCAACGAGACATTTTGGGTACTGTAATAAAACACATGTATTTGCATGGCAAACAGTATTTTATTTTAAGATGTAATGTCATTTATTTTTGTGATTCAGGGAATTGTCCTAGAAATTGTTGCTATTATTATTTTTATTTTTGTACATGCCACGTGGTGAGAGTGCGTTTGTGGGTAGTGTTGGTTTGCGGGAATGGCTTTGGCCGGTGTTTGGGTATTTGGAGCAAGGTTTCTTTGAGGACGGTGGTTTTATCTTGTTTTAAGGGAAATGGGTTACGTTTGCAAGGAGGTCCGTACGGACATTCTTAGCATGCAAAAGAGGTCGTACGGACCAACCTTGCTTTGGGAAGGACATAAATGCTTTCCGGTGCACGGTTCTTCCTCATTTCCCCATTTGCGGCCATTTTCGAGCTTTCTTCCCCATTTTCTCTAGGAACCTCCATTTTTGCCATGGATTCTTCGTATGTCCCTAGAATTTTGCCGAGGCTTTCGCGAGAGAGGCAAGCACACTTCCTTGGCGGTTGAAAACGTGGATGCGGCGCCGTATGAGGCATCGAGAGACGGGCTTTCGAGGTAAGGTTTCGTCTTTGCTCGGTTTGGTCTTTTAAGGAGTTGGTTCTGATTGGGATTTGTTGCGGGGCTGCCGCGAAGTTGCAGGATGTTAGGAGGCACGTGTCTTGTTTCTCTACAATGAAATGGTGCCCACTTTTGAAGATTTTCGGGCTTTGATTGGAGGACCGGAGAGTGGAGGCCATCTCGCTTCCTTTGGTTGGTGAGTCTTCTTTGTGAGCGTGAAGCTTGCGAGACTTTCTTCGTACTTCGTTGGAAGAAGTGCGGGGCATGATCCTTGATTCGGGTCATATCGACATTTACGGCTGCGGAGCGGTTCATGGTTGATGATGAGAGTGGCGTCTCTTGGGATGTATTTGCCTTGTGCGTGATGGCGACGCTCTTTAAGTCGGTTCCACTTGGCATTTGTGATGGCGCTTTGCTAGATGTGGTAGGTGGCTGCGGAAGAGTGGAGAGGATATTGTCCCGTTAGTCTTTGGGAGACTCTTCGTGGTATCGGCCGTACAGCGGCCCAGGGGATCGTTTTATGAGAGGGGAAGCCCCGCTTTGCTCACACTTGTGGCTGCGAGAGAGACTTCGAGGCCATGCCAGAGGCTCAGCGTCGTTTAGCCCGTGGTCATTTGCTCGGCGACCTCTTGTGTTGGATATGGATCGGTCACTTTGGGAGAGATGGATGGCACGGCTTGGTACGCATCGAGATCATTTGGTGGGTTCCGCCTTTGGAGGATTGAGACCGGGAGGATCTTGCGGGAAGGGTCCTACGTTGTCGAGTTCCGAGGTTTGTCTTGGTCCTCCTTCTATATTCCGTCGCTTGTTTCCGGCGGTTTGGGATGAAGCGAGGGAGCCTTTGTTGGGTGCAGGATGACCTTGCTGCTTTGCGGAGATAGCTCCTCTTTGTATGGCGGCTCCAGGTGCCTTCTTGTATTGTACGAGGGTAATGGAAGTATTCCGCTTTCCCTCTGTGGTACTCCTTAGACGTCGGGAGAGTGTCGTGTTGACGACTCGGTATACGGCACAGTATGGCGGCGTGTTGGGCGATCCCAGTGGTCTTGGAAAGCGGCGTGTAGCGGTGCGGGACCCGGTTGCCGTAGTAGCTATTGCCTTAGGAGTGCGAAGCACAGTCGACCCTTTGGATGTGACGGGAGACGCTTTGTTTGACTACGAGACTAGAGTTGGCCGGCCGACGGGGAGAGGTCCTGCTTTACGGACTCGCGAGGAGGAGATCCGAGCCGAAGCACGGGCGAATGAAGCCACGAGAGCTCTTGGATTGTTTGACTCTACGGGGAGGACCCCGGATCTCGGGCGAGAGACGCGAGTTGGTTCACGTGGAGCGAAAGAAGACTCGCCGGGGACGAGGAAGAAAGGAAAGAATGGCGAGGAGACAAGCGCGAGATGGCGCGGAATGACCTCTAGGTATCCATTCATTGCATTGCAAACACATTATTAGTTAAATGTATTAAAATTTGTCTTTTAGCATGTTGTGAACTTGAGAGTAGACCGTGCTTGAACTCATCAAGAAATGTTGTAACCGTTAGTGATTTGTGATTTACTTTTAAAGCTTTGTCGAGGCAAGATCTCTTGTTTGCCTTTGCTTTTGTTGTGCACTTTGTCGGCGTCCATCTTTGGACTTTTACATTTGCATTTGCGGGCCAAGCGATGCAGGCCACTGGCAGCAATCCCCTTTCTTTGAGCTTTGTGCTTAGGTGAGAGGTTGAATGCTCCACGACAGAGTCGTTTTGACGGTCTTTTCGTAGATTCCTTGCCGCTTGTTGGCGTCGGGCTCTTGACCTCAATTTCGCGGCTTACGCTTGAGCTTCTTTTGTTTTTTTTTTTTTTTTTTTTTGTGAGCCCTTGCTCGAGCTCTCTTTTTTTTTTTTTTTTTTGAAGCGCGTGAGGGCGAAGACGAAGCCACAGGCTTGGAAGCGGATCACGAGTCGGTCGTTTGATCTTGAGTGACCCTCGGATGTCCTTTGATGTTGCCGCCGTTGTTTGACTTGGTCAAGGTGGCTGGCAGGCGTGTTCTTGAAAAGTGCGGAGCTTGATGGAGGTCTTGATTGACATTCAAACTTTTGACTTTTTGTGTATTTTTAGGCCAGGACCAATTAAGGTTGCCTACGTTCCCGGACTAGAGGGCTCAGTGCTGCGTAGTTGACGCTACATGGAGTGCGAGATGCACGGTTGTTCTTCTTCGGGCGAAGTATCTGCGAAGTTTGCTTAGTTATTTGGATTCATGAAGGGATTGCCGTCTAGGTACGGTAGCTTCATGGCGCCTCCCGGGAGAAGATCTTTTGAACCACGAAAGGGCCGATCCATGTGGGTTTCCCATTTTCCAGATGGGTTGGTTCGAGTGGGAGGCTTTCTTTGAGTCTGAGGTCACCTTCCACGATGTCTCGGGATTTGACTTTCTTGTCGAAAGCTCTAGCCATCTGCTTTGATAGGCTCGGACGTGTTCCATGGCCTTTAGTCGTCGCTCGTCTAGCGAGCCAATTCGTCATGTCGGCTTCGGAGCCATTCGACTTCGTTGATGTCATTTTCCGGCGCACTCGGAGTGAGGGAATTTCTAGCTCGATGGGAAGGGCTGCTTCCATCCCGTATGTCGGGGCAAATGGGGTTTCTCCCGTGGGCATTACGGCCCGATGTGCGGTAGCCCCAAAGTGCAAGGTGCGGCTTCTCGGGCCAATCTCGTCCTCGGGTGGTCATTTTCGGATGATCCGATTCGAGGGTTTTGTTTCTTTGCTTCCACGGCGCCGTTTGTTTGTGGCCGGTAGGGAGAAGATTTGTGGCGTGTGATCTTGAATTCAGCCCGGCGAGTGCATCGAATTCCCTTGAAGTGTGAGCCGTTGTACGATATGACCTCATTTGGGATGCCGTATCGGCATATGATGTTTTCCTTGAGGAAATGTGCGACCTTCTTGGAGGTGAAGTACCTTGTAGGACTTGGCTTCGACCCGTTTGGTGAAGTAGTCGATGGCTACTAAGATGAACTCGTGGCCAGATTCTTTGCTGGCGGAGCGATTTTCCCGATGACGTCAATTCCCAGTGGCAAAGGGCGAGGTGTAGTCATGCGGTAGAGATCGTGGGGCGGCGGATGATTGAGGTTGGAGAACCGTTGGCACTTGTCGCGGCTTCGGACAAAGTGGATGCAATCTGCCTCCATGGAGATCCGGTAGTAGCCCATCCACGAGAATGATTTGCATCGGGGCTCACGGCGTTCATGTGGGGACCGCAAGCCCCATTGTGGACTTCGTTCATGAACTTGCTTGCTTCTTCTTGGGCGACGCGGCGTAGGAGTGGCCCGTGGTAGCGTTTCTTGTATAGCATGTCCCGAGGGATGACGAAGTGAGAGGCAAGGCGTTTTAGGGCCATGATGCTCTTGGTTTTGACCCCTTACGTGTGTTGACCTTCCTTGTTCATGAAGGCGGTTTCCCAGTTCTTGAGGTATTGGAAGATCTGGTTATACCATGGCTCATTGACGGGCTTAGGTTACAGTTCGATCTCGCAGACGGTAGGCGGGAATTTCCTTTCGTCCGACTTTGAAGGGTTTGATTGCTTTTCCTTCGGGGATTTCCACAAAGGGAGGCCAAGGTGGCTAAGGCATCATGCAAACTGTTTCGGTCTCTTGGCAAGTAATGGAAGGTGACCTCTTCGAATTGTGTGATGAGGTCCTCTGTGCGAGCATGGTATTTTTGCAAGCCCGGGTCTATGGTTTTCCACTTGTTGGAGACTTGGTTGATGATCGAAATTTGAGTCCCCATAAACTTCGAGTTTGGACATTCCTCTCGAGTGCGGCTTGTAGTCCGGCGGCGCGAGCTTCATATTCGGCGGCATTGTTGGTTACCTCGAAATTGAGCTTTATAGCAATTGGGGTGTGCTCGTCCTTGGGATCCACCGAAGAGCATACCGATGCCGTTTCCCTTTTGGTTGGCCGCTCAGTCGAAGAATAGTTGCCATCGGTTTTCGCCTTCGATTGCGAAAGATTCCCTCGTCTGGAAATTGTGGTTCGGGGCCTCGAGCCTCGTCGGTTGGGAAATCGGCCGGTTGTTCGGCCATGGCCCGTCCCTTGATTGATTTTTGGTTTACGTACTTGATGTCAAATTCCGCCGGGAAGAAAGACCATTTGGCGAGCCTCATTGACGAGATGGTTTGTCGAAGAGGTACTTGGCCAGGTCCATTTTGGAAACCAAGTGTGCGTGTGCGGCGCATGTAGTGCCGTAGTTTCCCAGGCAACCCATACAGGCTGCGCGAGGTTTTCTCGAGGGCGAGTAATTGAGTTATTGCCTTGAAACTTTCGGCGACGAAGTAGATGGCGTTTTCGACCGTGACTCTTTCTTTTCTTGACGGAGCATGGCTCAGCTGCGGTGTCGGTCACGATTAGGTATAGCAACGGTGGCTTTTCCTCGTGGGGAGGACGAGAGAATCGGAGGACTCACAAGGTATGCTTTTATTTTTTCAAAGGCATCTTGGCATTACGAGTTCCATTCGATGTCGGCGTTCTTCTTCATCGGCTTGAAAGATTGGCTCGCACATAGAGGTCAATTGGTTGTGAGCGGGCGATATATTGCGGGCGGCCCATGAAGCTTTTCACCTCTACATGCGAGTTTGCGGTGGTCTCATTTCGATGATAGCTTTGATCTTTTGAGGATCCACCTCGATGCCTCTCTCGGTGACCATGTATCCCAAAACCTTGCCTCGGCTAACCCCGAATGTGCATTTGGCGGGGTTAAGCCTCATTGAGTGTTTTCGGAGGCGATTGAAGAATTTTCTCGGGTACGCGAGGTGTTGTCCGTCGATCCCTTTGAGTGAACGATCATGTCATCGACGTACGCCGATCTCTTTGTGGATCATATCGTGGAAGAGGGCGGTTCTTTGCCCGTTGGTAGGTAGCCCCAGCGTTCTTTAGTCCGAAACGGCATTACGTGTGTGATAGGTTCCCAGGGGTTGTGAAAATTTGTCTTTTCTTGGTCTTCTTCGGCCATCTTGATCGATTGTAGCCGGCAAAACCGTCCACGAAGGACTTGACTTCGAAATTGGGCTGTAGTGTCTACCAACATGTCGATGTTGGGTAGTGGAAAAATCGTCCTTGGGACTTGCTTTGTTGAGATCTCGGAAGTCCACGCAACGGCGTACTTTTCCATTGGCCTTGGTGGCCAGTGACAATATTGGAGAGCCATGTGGGGTACTCGATCACCACGATGAAGCCGACGCGGAGCATTTTTTTTCGATCTCTCTTTGACTTGTAAAGACCATTCGGCTTGATTCGGCGTAGCTTTTGCTTGATGGGCTTAGCCTCGGGATTTAAGGGAATCCGGTGCTCTACAATGTTAGGATCTAATCCGGGCATGTCTCGGTAAGACCAAGCGAACACGTCCACGAACTCTTTGAGCGGTGCGGTCAATGCGTCTTGCTCTGTGCCCAGGTGAAGAAACTTCCGATTTGCGTCTCTTTTGGCTCTTGGGCGGTTCCCAAATTCACTTTGGTTAAAACCTCCTCGGCGGCTTGGGCCCGGTTTTCTCTCGTTTGACAACATGCTTAAAGATGTGCTTAATGTATTGTTCGTTTAATGTATACGCTTCTTTATCAAGTGAATCGTTATTAGCTGTTTGTGTGTTAGTTAATTTATCGGTTGTTAAAGATGCAATGAGAAGGATACTCGGAAAGATCGAAGCATTCATTAAGAGCATACGGGAATACATTATTGGCAATGAGTTCGTAATCTTCGGCGTGAGGCCATCGGATGACTCGAGAGACTCAAATTCAAAGCTAATGGACTCGGGATGAGTTTTGACACTAGACTCTAGGACTCGAGGGGTCGAGACGAAGTTGTTCGATCATGTCCTTTTTGCTTTGGCGGTGGGTCAGGAGAATGTGGCCCGGTTATTGAGTGGCAATGAGCTTGATAGGAGATGGGGCTTGAAAGGCTTTATGTCACCGTTCCCCGATCATTGCTATCACGAGTTATCGGAAACAAAATCGATTAGATCAGGCATCTCGATTTCTTCTTTGAAGAAGCGAGTGTAGCGGTGGTTCGTCCCAAGCATCGTCTGCGGAGTCTCTTGCTTTTGTCTTGGGCATTGCTAGCTCGAATGCGGACTCGTCCCGCTTGTTGAAGGCGGGAGTGTTGACGAGAGTTTTCGAGTTCTTCCGCCAAAGAGGGAGTTTTCCGAACCAAAATTCATGTGAATAGTGGTGGTTGTGGATCCGGCGGGCGGTGTGTCGAGGAATGCTCTTCGGACGGGATTTGGCTTGAGGCCTGCGAATCTTGCCGAGGTTACTGCTTTGGAGCTTGTCCGTGGTTGTCGGCCGGCTTTGTTTGGCGGCGATCGGCTCTTGTTCCCTTTTACGGATCTTCTTCCAAGTTGCCGGCCTTCACTTGTGAAGTACTTGGTCATGTCGAAGGCTGTGGGACGAAGATCGGAGATTGCGTGCGAAGCCTCTTTTGTTATACGTGGAGCGTTTTCGTGCGGCTCGCTTGTCCTCCGCAATGTGTTCGGGAGTAGGAGAGTATCCCGGGCCGTGCGGGGTATTACATTCTTTGATATTGATGATCTGTTGAGTGCCACGATGGCGTTTTCCCAAACCGAGCCCGGGATGTAGTTCATGTGCTTCATCATTTTCATCGGGGGAGGGATCTTGTCCCAAATCAAAGGCGGGTCTATGTGGCACACTTGGGCCTTTGGGCTTTCGATGGTGAACCTGTTAACATCATGCCATCATCGTCGGGTTTTGATTTCTAAGACCGGGACGCCTTGGGTGGTATCGGTCCTTTCGGTGACTATCTTTGTCGCGCGTAGATGATGGTCATATCTGTTCCTTGGACGAACTTTACGCGGCGATGGAGAGTGGATGCCACCCCATTGATACGATGTAGCGAGGCGTCCCAAAATGGCGATGAATGTGATCGGGATGTCGATGACTTGGAAGTGTCGGGACCATTTGTTTTCCAAACCAAAGGTTCAAGGTGGCTATTCCCAAGGCGGGCGGGATGTTGAGTCGTATGCCTTGATTGCACGAGTCGAGGGTTTTAGATCGGTTGCTTTGATCCCTAGCAAATCCATCATTTTGGTGGAAGGACGTTCAATGGATGATCCCCCATCTACCAACACCCGAGGAGACGGCGCTCGTCCGGTTGAGCTGTTATGTAGAGAGGCTCGTTGTGGTCGGCCCAAATTTTGGAAGATCGAGCTACGTGAAGGTGATGATATTCTTTGTAATTGACGTTGCCAATTATACGGCCTTCATCGGGTGTTCTTGTGATGGGAACCGTAGTGCAGGCCGAGCTTTCTTCCAACTTGAGCTTGTGCGGGTAAGATGAAGTGAGTAAGGACCGAGTGAGATGTTAGCTTTGAGTGCGCTTGGTGTGTCAAGACGGGATCTTGACCTTTGGGTCCGGGGTTTCGGCTTCTTTGGCGTAGTGGTCCCTTTTCGGTTCGTGGCTCGGGTATGGCGGCCTTTTGTCTGTCAGTGGGGATTGCGAGATTTGGCCGGAACGTGTCGAACATTCACCTCTGGACTTGTGGTTTTGCTTGTCTCTCCCGTTTACGGAGTGGGAGGAGCCCGATTGGCGTAAGGCCGGGCTGCGCATTTCAATTCGTTCACTTTGTCATGGCTTTACTTTGAAGCATCAAATAGTGGCTTTGAGATCTTCCCAAGACGGGGTTGGATTATCTGGACCTTCGGGCCTTCGGTGGCGGTGCGGCTCGTCCCGGTGATCATGGAGCAAACATTGCCGTGGCCACTGTGCGAGAACTAAGTGGGGAGATTTCTTTGGAGTAGATGACGTAGTAGTCAAACTTTCTGAGGGTTCTCCAAGGGTTCCGCAAGCTGTGATCACAGGATTCATACCTCTTTTTCGGTTTTTGTTGAGAAGATAGCTTCTTCTTTCGTCGAGGACGGCCCTCGTTCATTGCATCACGGAATTCCATTTCAGGACAAGTGCCGCAATCGCGCACGTCCCACCAGATGTGTTCGTTGTTCGGCGGTGGTACCGGGACCTCGGGAGGCCGGATGGGCGAGCTTTCCTCCAGGAAGGTCTTGTGGCCTTACGTCATAACCGCATGGCTCGTACGAGGGTAACAGGTTGACTTCCGGGAGACAATGAGAGACATTAGAGGCCGTAGGAGCAGTCATAGCTTGGGAAGCCCCGGGGTTGGTTGGGTGGCTAAGGTTCCGAAGTGGTGCATGGCACCTTCGATCGAGCTTGTTGCTCACCTTGACGTTTCTCAATAGCCATGAGGACCTGCCAAACTTCCTCCGGTGTTGGGAAATTTCTTGGGGGTAAGGTCCCGTTCTCATCCTTGTTATCCATTGTCTTGGCCATGGGATTTGACGGACCGTCCCGGTGACGGAGCTGGGAAGAAGGTAGGACCTTCTTGTTTTGACATCGGGAGACGGGTTCCGGGTATTCTCGACCACTCTCGGTTATTTGGAGGGTGACGGGCAAGGTTTAGACACGGGAATGGCCTAACGGGATAAGAGGGGAAAGCTCACGTGGTATGCGGTTTCCGTTTCTTTTTATTTTCGATTTTTGTTGTTTTAATTTACTTAAAACAAGATTTTCTCGTAATCCTAGGTAGGTTGGAAAAGATTGCTCTTCTTTTTCGCAACTATGCTAGATCTGGGTCGGTGGAGACCATACGTGCGGCTATAAGCCCCTCGTTTTGCACCTGTATTTCGACATCCAGGTGGACAGCCCTGTGCGAGGGTCCTATAGTGCAAGCGGTTTCCACCGGCCTAAAAGAAAAATCGAACCTAAGGACCGAGCCTCGTCATGTTCGTTTTGATGCGTTAGCCGTGAATAGTGAACCGAGCCGGCCACCGAGTCAAGATCGGAGTCAAGAGTTCGGCATGACCTCTCTTTACCTTGCTTGCGCAAGGGATCCGTGACGTTAGGCGTTAGGTCGGGTCATATCGTCATGGCCGACGTATCAAAGGCGTGATGACATGGTGTCATGCGGCATGGATGTATATCCGGGACGGAACATCGTGCAGGTGTAGCTTCGGAAATCAAGATCAGTCAAGATTTTAGCATGACCTTTTATCGCTTGCTTGCGCAAGGGATCTTGAGTTCCGAGCCTTGACTCGTAAAATGGCCAGCATGGTATATGTATCCCAGAGGCTGTATGACACCTGACCGGGTAAAAAACCAACCAGTCCGGGACGAGTGTGACTCAAGACTCAAACGTGCGGTTGACGCTTGGCTAGGATGGGATGTTTGGAATGATCCCGTGCGCGCCCAAGAGGCCTAGGAAGACCAAACGGACTGCAACCGAGACCACCCCGGGTTAAGGGTTGTAGTGTGCGGTGTATCCGAGGCGACGCGCGCATAGTGTGCGGTGTAACCGAGGCGACGGTGTGAGTAGAGTGCGGTGTAACCGAGGCGGTGCGCGTAGTGTGCGGTCTCTAAAATTCTTTTACGAGTAAAATAGAAATTTTTGAAGAATTTTAAATGTATGCACGAATGTATATTGATGCATTTTTTGTATTTTTATTTTTTTGTAAAATAAAAACGAAGCACGTGGCACACACCTTCAAACAGAGTTAAAGGAAGGGGTAAAATGAAAGTTTGACCCTCATCATCGTTTTAAAAATCTTTTGTTTTGTTTAAAAGTTTTTAAAACAAAAGTCCCCAAATGTGAGTCGCCAACCGAAATTACCCGGATCCGGCTCAAGGCGAGCCCCAGGCATCTCGCAATTCGTCGGCTGCTCGGGAAGTCGCCCGGATCCGAGAGGCAAGACAATTGCGCCCCGGCATCTGGCTTATTCCGTTTTAGCGTTTGCGTGTTGGAGGTGTCTCGCCGTTTTGCTTTCGCATTTTGTAGAGTCGCCACGCCGTTTTTATTAAGCCCAAAACATTGAAAAAGGGCATCAGTTTAAAGATAAATTTTAAACTGTTTTTGTGTGATGAGATTTTGAGTTCGGAGGTCGAGATGACTCCTCGGGAAGAGAATTTTAGAATATTAGAGCTCACCCGAGTAGCCTCGTAAAACGAGTCTTTCGGATACCCCTAATATCCTTTAAAAAGTTGTGTGTGTGTGTGTGCTTTTAAAAATGCATGCTGTATCGGATGTCTACATTGTATGCTATGTATGGAAATGTATTGAAATAGTACGGGAAGGAAGCCTTACCAATGTTGGTTCGTGTCTGTCTTCCGCAGGGGAATAGTGTTTGAGGTCGGAGTAGCGTTCCGGATTGCTTCGGGGATGCCGGTTGTCTGCGGACAGAGTTTCGGCGTGAGTTGAGGTTGCGAGAGGCTGCGTTCGGGCGGGAGGTTCGGCGTGCGTGGGGATCGTCGGGATCACTCGGGCGAGAGGTTCGGCGTGCGTTGTGGTGGCGAGGAGTCAGCAGGCGAGAGGTTCGGCGTGCGTTGGACTCGTTGGTTGGCTTCGGGCAGAGGTTCGGCAAGGTTTGGGATCGCCGGTTTGACTCCTGAAAGAGCCGGACACCGTGGGAAAGACTGTGCAAGGCCTCGGAGTACCACGAGGGGCCTCGAGTACCTCGAGAGTGCCTCGGGCGGCGCGGGAGCGTCGCGGGAGCGCTCGGAGAGGCTTCGGAGCACCTCGAGGGGGCTCGGAAGGCCTCGGAAGGATCCGAAGGGGCGGGAATGCCTCGAAAGGTCTTAGAAGGGGAGCGAGAGAAGGCTTAGTGGAGGAAGAGAGAAGAGGGAGGTGTGTAAAAATGAGGAGGGGGAGCCCTCTATTTATAGTAAAAGTTTCGGAGCAAAGAGGTCCGTACGGACCTTGTTGGTTATCCAGAATTTTGGATTTCCTCGATTTGAGGGAATCTGCAATGATGGAGAATATTTGGGAATGATGATGTTCCCTGAGCAATAAGGTCCGTACGGACCATCTTGCATGCAAAGAGGTCCGTACGGACCAACTCTGCATGGAAGTCATCATTTCTCCCGGGATTTGAGGGAATATTGTGGACTTTAAGGGGATTTAGTAATCATTGAAACAAAGAGGTCCGTACGGACCTTAATTGCTTTTCTGATTTCCTGAAAATTCCCAAAAGGTCCTTTTGTCCCTTTATCCTGCAAAGGCTCCTCCCCTGGTTTGGTTGGGGGTTTGAGAGGTTTTTGAGAGGGTTTTGAGTGAGAGAGGTCTCTGAGACTGCGTGGATGAGTCTGCGGTGTTTCCCGTGTGTTTGAAAGGGAGTGATCCAGATTGGGGTACTTACACCAGCCCCCATTACTCACCCCAACCGAACCATCACAACCCGTCTCTCAAACAACATCTGAAAACCAAACCCCAAATATGCCCATCTAGTCACCCTACCCTCACCCAATTCCCTTCCCACATCCACCAAACATGCCCTATCTTTCCCTCACTGGCATGCCACTATGGTTGATGAATATTATGCTCTCTTAAGAAACAACTGATGGATGTGGTTTTACCCATCCAAAAGATATGTTCCTAAGATTATTTTCTGTTCAAAACCTTGAGAATTTAATGTATATTTTAGTGTTTTGATAGTTCAGGGACTGAAGTGAAACAATGCTGAAAATAGAAGATTTGAACCTACTTTGAAAGTTTTGGACCAAAATACAATTCTGAAAAGCGGAGGACAAAATGAAATTATGAAGTTTAAGGGCCAAAATGTAAATTGTGAAAGTACAGGGACCTAATTACAAATTTGGAAAATTGGGAGACAAATTGGTTTTCTAAAGTTCAGGGGCAAAGCGAAAATATGGAAAGTTCAAATACAAGGTGCAAAAGAAATTTTTATAATGACTAAAAGTGCGACTGTGGCAATTATTAATTACGTTGCGAACCGAATCTAGGCTGGGCCAAAATGTGGCCAAACAACAAGGCATGGCCGAGAGAAGTAGAAGCAAGTGGCCGGCCAAGGCTGAAGGCAAATGGGGCCAAGGGTGAAGCTGGTCGGCCAAGGGAGAGGGCAGTAGCCGAAGCAGTGTTTGGCTGTGTTAAAAATGGGCGCTGAAGATCAGAACTAGTTGGCACAGTAGACATGACTCGTTATCACGAGTTAGCACTTGGAGTGAACTGGGCCCGGTGGTTTTGGGCTGGGCTACACAGGCGTTTCCAAGATTGTTCAACCTAGGCATATATATATATATATATATATATATATATATATATATATATATATATATATATATATATATATATATATATATATATATATATATATATATACTAGTAAAAGTCCTTGTCTGAGGACACGTGGTATATATTTTTTTAATTAAAAGTTAGGGCAAAATGGAAAAGGGATAACTTAGTGAGGATAAAATGGGAAAAAAACTTTTGGCACTATTTATACTATAGAATTCAAATTTTAGGAGGGAAAAGTTATTTTGAAAATTAAGGGTAAAACTGAAAATAAAGAACCTTGGCAGAATTTGAGGGGCAAAACGGGAAAGATTAATTTGGTACTGTTCATAGTACTGTTCATGACAGTTGCCATATATACTATAGATATATTAGCATTGGTTTATAAAAAAGGGGGGTTCCAGCCGTGGTACAGTAGAGAAAAAAAGGGAGAAAAGCTAATTCCTTCGTCCCCGATTCAAGGTTTATGATTTTTATTTTATTTTTGTAATTATTATGAGTAGCTAAATAATTTTATTCACGGATTGGATGTAAAAATTATCGAATTCTTATGCTAATAATATTTTAATTCTTCCACACTTTTCTTGTTCTTGTTCAATGGAATTTGCTTAATTTGTTTTTTAGACTTCAACATTATTGATTGATATTGTTGGTCTTTAAATTACTAGGGTTTAAATTACTACACTTGCGTGGGTAGTTTTTACATTGGCCTAAATTCCATTGAATAGATTTAATTGAAGACCTAGCGGAAATCAAACGAATCTAAAATCAATTGTTCCTTGAATTTTAACGTATTACTTGGATGTTTTGTAGACCTTGCGAAAAACATAACATAGAAGTAATAAAAGGGTTGCAATCCGCACACCATACCGTCCCAACTCTTATTAAAGTGAACGATTTCTTGAACGAGATTAGTAATTGTTTTTAAAAATTAGCATAGGAAGGAGATAATTGTGAAATCCAATCCGTGAATCCTTGTCATTCTTGAATTCAATCTTTGTTTTATTTTCATTTAGTTTAAATTATTTGTTTTCATTATTAGTTTAATCAATCAAAAACAAAACCCCCTGGTTACTTTTTGCACTAATTAAATTCACTCGTTTTCACACAAGTCTCTGTGGTTTGACCCTTACTTTTCTACACTGCTACTTCGGTACTTGTATACTTGCAAGGTTTTTATTACACAGTGGAAATTTTATCCATCAACAACACTTGGTCATTAGTTCCATCTCATGAAGCACCTAACATCGTTGGTTGCAAATGGGTCTTTCGGATAAAGTACAACACCGACATCTCCATCAGCAAGTACAAAGCTCGCCTGGTTGCGAAGGGTTCTCACCAATGCCCAGGCCTTGATTACTCTGACACTTTCAGCCCGATTGTCAAACCAGTTACCATTCGTCTCATTCTCTCTCTTGCTATTGGTCAAGGTTGGTCTCTTCACCAATTAGATATCAATAATGCCTTTCTCCAAGGTAATCTCTCTGAAACTGTCTTCATCTCAACCCCCAGGTTTTCAAAACAAATCTCATCCTTCTCATGTCTGTCGTCTTTCAAAAGCAATTTATGGTCTCAAACAAGCACCACGTGCTTGGTACACAGAACTCAAAAGCTTTCTTATATCCTTCGACTTTACCTCCTGTCTAGCCACCCGTCTCTTTTCTCATATTCCAAAGGCTCAAATCACATTCTTCTTCTTGTCTATGTAGACGACATTATCGTCACTGGTCCATCTGATTCCTTCCTTGTTAATTTCATCACTAGTCTTGCGTCTAGGTTCTCTCTAAAGGATTTAGGCCCTCTCTCCTACTTCTTAGGCATCGAGGTCACACCTAATGCAAATGGGATTCTTCTATCTCAATCTAAATACATCACTGACCTCCTAGACAAATACAATATGGTTCATTCCAAACCATCCCCCACCTCCATGGCAACCTATCCCACTCTCTCTGTCACCCCTCGCACACCTATTTACAACCCCTCAGAATTTCGAGCCATCATTGGAAGCCTTCAATACCTTTCTCTCACTCGCCCGGACATAGCTTTCCCGGTGAATAAACTTGCACAATTCCTTCACCATCCTCAAGAAAACCACTGGATAGCCCTCAAGAGACTACTTCGCTATCTTCATGGCTCTCTACACATGGGTATTCAACTGTTTAAACAAACTCCTTCTACTCTTCATGCCTTCTGTGATGTCGACTGGGCGGGTGACAAGGACAATTATATATCTACCACCGGGTTTGTCGTATACCTTGGTCGCAATCCTATAGCTTGGTCTTTCAAGAAACAAAGAGCCCTTGCCCGTTGCTGAATTTTGCGCTGTTGTCGCCACTACTGTCGAAATGCTATGGGTTACTAACCTTCTGTCACAGAACTTGGCATCTCTCTTCCCACTACTACGGTGATCTACTGTGACAATCTCGGAGCTACACACTACTCCGCCAATCATGTATTCCACTCTAGAATGAAGCACTTGGCCCTAGCTGTAACGACCCTAACCCTAGGCACTAATTTAGCATTCCATTATATGCATTTTATATTATTGGATGACTTTATGTGCTTACTTTATGTCTTTGATTTTTATGTTAAGTTAAGATGGTTGTGAAATAACTTTAAAGCCTTAGGATTTAATTGGAAATAAAATAAAGTAGTATGACGGAGTTATAATAAAATAAATAAATAAAATATTGTGAGTGAGTGAGGTACCTTTGTGTAAAGAATAAGAAGTTGAGGTGTAGATGTATTTCCTTAGACTTTGAGGGGCTTAAGTGTAAAGTTGAATCATTTTATTATGATAGTCAAAAAGGGGAAGCATGGGAGGCCATACTTCCCACTTTTTCCCATCACCTCCCCATTCCCTCCTTATAGTCTTCTTACTTCCTCCATCTTCTTCCTTCATCCTCCTCACTTCAAAATCCTCCATGGAAATTCCTCCACAAGATCCTTCCTTTCAAAAATTATAATAAATTCAATTCCCTTCCATTTTACGATCCGGTTGTACTTTCATGTTCGTGGGGGCAAGGGAAACACATCAAGCTAGGAAGATCATTGTTTCATCTCATATTGTTAAAGTAAGTTATTATGACTTCCTTCTAATAATTGTCATTTTATGTGTTAATAAATACTTTGTTGAAAGAAAAGGATTTTGGAAATTTTAAATAATGTTATTTGAGTAAAATGAATTATTTAAGGTTGAATTGATTTTTAGTGATGAGATGGTGGTCTAAGTTGAAGGAATGAGGGTATAATGAGTGTAAGATGTTAATGACTTTAATGGAGTTAGTGTATGTGATTATATCCATCTTACTTTGATTTGAGAGATATTGTGAGTATATCTCAATTGGGTTGAAAGAAGTAGAAAAAGGATTTGACATGCTTTTAATAGTGTGAGTTATTATGACCTTCCTTCAATTAAATGTTCATGAATTATTTGATGTTGATATTGTTGTTGAAATTGTTATTTGAAATGTTAGGACTCTTTTCTTGGAGTTAAGAAATGGAGTAATGACCTAGGAAAGTGTTGTTGTTCATAATAGTGACAAAGAATGTAAGAAAATGGGTTGAGTTAGATTAAGAGTATAAATTTGAAATATGATGGTTAAAAATGGGGATAAAGTAGCTTGGAACACTTGATGTCCAGGACTCTTAAAATTGCGCTTACTTGTGAAATTCATATTTAATTCACCCGGACTTGAAATTGAGTGCTTCTTGAGTCCATTTTGGATAATTTTTCAAGATCTTTTCAATGGACACATTTTCATAAGCTAAAAGTATAAATATTGTTCCCAGAATGTCTCTTTTTGCAACAGGGTTTAGTAAACCATTTTCAAAACCGGTTAAACTTATAAAATGAATAAGTAATTCATACGAACTCGAAATTGGATGGTTCAAGAGTCCAAATTGAGTATTTTTAGGTGACCTTTCAAATGGAATTGGCTTTATAAACTAAATATGTAATGATCCTTTCCAGATATTCTATTTTACTATTGTGGTGTGCTTATTGTAGTATGTGGAAATACTTGATATCCTTGAACTCTAAGTTGTGATACTTCTTATTATGGATGATATTGTAACATAGCTTGTTATAGTAAATGTGTAGACCTTATGTGTCACATTTTGGACTCATTGATATATTTCGATATAAATGCTAGGATTTCCTACTTTGAAATTCCTAAATTGTTTTGGGATTGGTTCGAGGATTTATAGCCATTGTGCTAATATGTTGAATACTTGTTATAGTATTTCTATCTTTATGATATTCTATTGTTGTAGGATTCCCTACTTTGGAATTCCTAAATTGTACTTGTTGAAACAAGGATTTATAGCCGTTGTGCTAATATGTTGAATACTTGTTATAGTATTGCTATCTTCATGATATGCTATTGTGGTATGTATGTATCCCTACTTTGGATCATACAATGTTTGGTTAAGCAAGTATGTTATTACTGTGCTTAGTTATGAAAGTCCAGCTGGTATTTGTTTGTTGGGCAATGTTATGGAATTATAATGGCACCGAGCCAAGTTCATTATAATTTATACATTGGTAACCAGTTTGTCCCCTTGTGTGGGATTAGTGGGGCTAGCGTCTCCTTTTGAGGTAGATGGTCTAGGATTTATTTGGGGATATGACTGTGTGTCGAATCCCTATGGTATTGTTATTGTTTATGGTTAGGAACCGCTTCATCATATTCTGCTTTGCTCGGATGTGTATATCCTTTTGGAGATAAAACCTTGGCTCAATATCCTTCTAAGTGTTACTTTATCGTACTTACGTGTTGTGATATATTCATGATGAGCTAGTCGTTGTTTCCAACCGGTATGGGACGGTTGGCGGCAGGGAGCCTCTCTTATTATGTGGATATGTCTTTTGATGTGTTGCATCTTGTTTGGCATCTTGCTGCATTCATAATAGCTTATTGAGATTTATTCTCACCCCTTCCCCTTTTACTGTTTTAGATTGTGCTGAGACAGGTGACCTGAACCGGTGAGGCCGGGGATAAGAGTGTGGACTTTGGCTTTTGGTACTTGTCAGGTTATGAAAATAAGTAGGTTGTCTGGAGTCTTTATTAAGTAATACTCTTTTATAAAGTTGTATAGAAAACTCTTTGTAAAACAATGTTATTTGGGGGTTTTCGATGTAATTGATCAGATTATAGTTTATTGAAGTTATTATTGAAATTTCCTCCAAAGTGGAGACATTATCAGTTGGTTTTAATTTGGAAGTTGAGAATCGGTTTTCTTTTAAGATGAAATAAAAGTTTTAAAAATTAAGATGGGTTTTCTTAGTTTGAGCTTCTCAAGCTCGGGACACGCGTTAGGTTCCGGGTTGGGGTGCTCACAGTTGGTATCAGAGCTTAGTTTAGAGGTCAAGGGTAGATGTCTAGACTAAGAGGGAGTGTTGGTAATTGACGTTGAGTGTTTGATGCAGGAGTTTGTTTTAATGGCCGGAAGCAATGATGACAGCGAAGAGTTCCAGATAATGAAGGAAAATGGATTGTTGAACGAGTATGTTAAGATTTTTGGAAATTATGAGAGATAAATGAATTTGATGACTTTTGTACATGATTAATTGAGTTTTGAAAGGTTGAAATAGAGTGTTGGAAGTAGTAGAGAAAAGGGTGATAAAATGGTTGTGTTTAATTGGGAAGGTGGTGTACTATGGTTATATGGCTTAGAGTAAGTATGTGGTATTGTTCGGGTACCTTATAATGAAGTTGGCTAAATTTGTAAAGTTGTTGTTGTGAGAGTTGGAATGAAAATGATATGATTCTTAATTATCTATGTTATATGGCTTAGAGGAAGTATGTGGGATTAATTGGGATTTCATAATGAAAATGGACTACGTAGAGTATAGTAGTTGTTGAATTTGGGTATACATGGTATATAATAATGTTAAGGGTATAAATGATATTGAGCATATGAACTTGATTGTTGACAAAAAGTGTTAGAAATCATCTTGAACTTGGTGGATCATGTTTCTTTGACTTGGGGTAATTTCACCCAACAGTTCGATGATTATTTCATTTCAATGGTTACAAGGGACAAGAAGGAGATCGAATTCTTGAGACTAGAACAAGGGAACATGACGGTGGATCAGTATTCAGTCTGGTTTGAGGAATTGGCTCGGTGTTGCCCTCATTTGATATCACATGAAGCGAGAAGAGTTCATAAGTTTGTAAAGGTTTGAGGATTGAGTTTAGGAAGAAATTATTGATTGATAACTTCACCAATTATCAGACCGCCATAGATAGAGCATATAAGGTCAAGAATGACATTGAGGAAAATCGTGGAAGATCCGAAAGTGGGATTATAAATAAATAAAAGTATCTAGGACAAGGATCCAAAATTGCCAGGGAAAAACCAAGGACTTCAACTTCAGGGAGTTTGCGAAGGGAGCTTGTTGTAGCTTCTTCGTCTAGGTCAATATCCAACAGTATGGGATGATTTGTAAATTTTGCAAGAGGGTTGGGCATATCGAAGATCAATGTTGGAGTAAGCAAGGCAGGTGTGTTAAGAGTAGAGAGATGAGGCACTTTAGGAGGAATTGCCCAAGGTTGCAGCGGGGTCGAGTTTCAATACAGCGGTCAGCTGGGTGGACAACAAAGAGGTGGTATCAAAGGAGATAATGAAGGGAAACCAAAAAGGAAAGGTCTAAGGTCGGGTATGTGTTTCGGGTCTAGAAGAGATAGATTCCTCAGAGATCACTAGAGGTATATTACCTGTCTCAGAATTAAGAGGTCATATTCTTACAGATCCAGTTTCATATCATTTATGTTTGGCATAGCATTTTGCTTCTATGTGGCATACATTACTTGAGACTGTTTTATGTGATAGAGGTTTCTGCTCTTATGAGAGAGTACCTCGAATCTTCCTTGATTTACCACGATGGTGATGTGGTTATGGGTGAGCATGTATTACCAGTTGATTTGGTATGATTACTAATTTATGATTTTGAGATATACTTGACCTGGATGGGTAAGTAGTTGTTGTACATTGGTAGACTATCATAAGAAGTGAGTCTCTTTTTCTATGCCTAATTTGCTTATATAGGTATTTGATACAGAAAAACCTTAGGTGGTAATTTTGTTATATATGCGTTAAGGCCAGAAAATTTGGTTAAAAAGTGTAAAGGGTATTTAGTATGTGTTAGACTTGCATAAGAAGTCTTCCCAAAAATTTTATGTGCTAGTTTTGAGTAGATGATAATTGTGTTTCCATCGAAGTATCTCATGTGTTGATTCTAAGTATGATAAGCAGAATTTTTAATCCTTATCTTGATGGCTTTATGGTAATTATGATCGATGACCTCTTTGTTATTTAAAGTTACGAGAGGATCATGAAGATCATTTGTGAGTTGTATTATTTGCCTTTAGTGGGAATTCATCGTTTGAGAAGTTTAGCAAATGTGAGTTGACTCGAGAAGATTTCAAATTTTGGGCTCTATAGTCTTAAGCTCGGATGTTACCATAGTTCTTACGAGGATTGAGTCCATTGTCTTTGGATTGGCAAGAGCTACCTAAGGATTATCAAGGGATTCTTGAGAATTGTAAAATCGTCGATTTAGTTAACTCGGAAAGATATATCAATGGTGTAGAATGTAATAAGGGTACCATATGGATAAGAGATGGAGAATAGATTGACTATAGATCTGATCCTCACTTTACCTAGTGGATGCGAGGACTTTGTGAATTTTAAGTGCATATTAAAGGAGGATTAGGTTGTGATATTATGAGAATTGGGGAAGTAATAGCGTATGCTTCGAGAAAGTTGACTTAGATAAAGTGGAATCTTCTTATCCTCTACTCGAGAGTGGCTGCAATTGTGTTGCGTTATTTAAGTAGGAACCTTATCTTTTTGAAGTTCCATTTGAAATTGTTGCCGATCCTAAGGGTTTGAAGAATTTAGTTACTCAAAAGGAAGTGATCAATAGGCCAAAGTGATGCTTGAAACTATTAAAAGACTTTAACTGCGTTATTTTATAACATCCGAAAAAGTTATTTTGGTGAATTTCCTTTCAACTTGAAAAGTTTAATTAATCTTAGCGAGTGGCGTATAATAGTAGTTTTTAGTTTAGCATTGAAATGGGTACTGTATGAAGCTTAGTATGGAAAAATCATTTGCATGATCCCTCGTTTGTATGGAGTCCTTCAACTAATGATGATTAAGCGGATTTGACTTATGTGGGAGAACCAATGAGAGTTATTAGCATCGCAAGTTCAGAATCAAATTCTAGAGTATTCGGGTTGTGAGATGTATAGAAGAATCATGCCATTGAGGAAACTATTTGAAAGTTGTAATTTGAAATGTGTGAGAGGTAACCTTTGCTATTTGATCCTTAAGGTAGGTCTTTTTAAAATTCGGGACGAATTTTCTTTAAGGGGGAGTGAATGTAACGACCCTAACCCTAGGCACTAATTTAGCATTCCATTATATGCATTTTATATTATTGGATGACTTTATGTGCTTACTTTATGTCTTTGATTTTTATGTTAAGTTAAGATGGTTGTGAAATAACTTTAAAGCCTTAGAATTTAATTGGAAATAAAATAAAGTAGTATGGCGGAGTTATAATAAAATAAATAAATAAAATATTATGAGTGAGTGAGGTACCTTTGTGTAAAGAATAAGAAGTTGAGGTGTATATGTATTTCCTTAGACTTTGAGGGGCTTAAGTGGAAAGTTGAATCATTTTATTATGAAAGTCAAAAAGGGAAAGCATGAGATGCCATACTTTCCACTTTTTCCCATCACCTCCCCATTCCCTCCTTATAGTCTTCTTACTTACTCCATCATCTTCCTTCATCCTCCTCACTTCAAAATCCTCCATGAAAATTCCTCCCCAAGATCCTTCCTTTCAAAAATTATAATAAATTCAATTCCCTTCCATTTTACGATCCGGTTGTACTTCCATGTTCGTGGCGGCAAGGGGAACACATCAAGCTAGGAAGATCATTGTTTCATCTCATATTGTTAAAGTAAGTTATTATGACTTCCTTCTAATAATTGCCATTTTATGTGTTAATAAATACTTTGTTGAAAGAAAAGGATTTTGGAAATTTTAAATAATGTTATTTGAGTAAAATGAATTATTTAAGGTTGAATTGATTTTTAGTGATGAGATGGTGGTCTAAGTTGAAGGAATGAGGATATAATGAGTGTAAGATGTTAATGACTTTAATGGAGTTAGTGTATGTGATTATATCCATCTTACTTTGATTTGGAAGATGTTGTGAGTATACCTCAATTGGGTTGAAAGAAGTAGAAAAAGGATTTGACATGCTTTTAATAGTGTGAGTTATTATGACCTTCCTTCAATTAAATGTTCATGAATTATTTGATGTTGATATTGTTGTTGAAATTGTTATTTGAAATGTTAGGACTCTTTTCTTGGAGTTAAGAAATGGAGTAATGACCTAGGAAAGTGTTGTTGTTCATAATAGTGACAAAGAATGTAAGAAAATGGGTTGAGTTAGATTAAGAGTATAAATTTGAAATATGATGGTTAAAAATGGAGATAAAGTAGCTTGGAACACTTGATGTCCAGGACTCTTAAAATTGCGCTTACTTGTGAAATTCATATTTAATTCACCCGGACTCGAAATTGAGTGCTTCTTGAGTCCATTTTGGATAATTTTTCAAGATTTTTTCAATGGACATATTTTCATAAGCTAAAAGTATAAATATTGTTCCCATAATGTCTCTTTTTGCAACAGGGTTTAGTAAACCATTTTCAAAACCGGTTAAACTTATAAAATGAATAAGTAATTCATACGAACTCGAAATTGGATGGTTCAAGAGTCCAAATTGAGTATTTTTAGGTGACCTTTCAAATGGAATTGGTTTTATGAACTAAATCTGTAATGATCCTTTCCAGATATTCTATTTTACTATTGTGGTGTGCTTATTGTAGTATGTGGAAATACTTGATATCCTTGAACTCTAAGTTGTGATACTTCTTATTATGGATGATATTGTAACATAGCTTGTTATAGTAAATGTGTAGACCTTATGTGTTGCACATTTTGGACTCATTGATATATTTCGATATAAATGCTAGGATTTCCTACTTTGAAATTCCTAAATTGTTTTGGGATTGGTTCGAGGATTTATAGCCGTTGTGCTAATATGTTGAATACTTGTTATAGTATTTCTATCTTTATGATATTCTATTGTTGTAGGATTCCCTACTTTGAAATTCCTAAACTGTACTTGTTGAAACAAGGATTTATAGCCGTTGTGCTAATATGTTGAATACTTGTTATAGTATTGCTATCTTCATGATATGCTATTGTGGTATGTATGTATCCCTACTTTGGATCATACAATGTTTGGTTAAGCAAGTATGTTATTACTGTGCTTAGTTATGAAAGTCCAGCTGGTATTTATTTGTTGGGCAATGTTATGGAATTATAATGGCACCGAGCCAAGTTCATTATAATTCATACATTGGTAACCCGGATTTGTCCCCCTTGTGTGGGATTAGTGGGCTAGCGTCTCCTTTTGAGGTAGATGGTCTAGTTTCACTGGGGATATGACTGTGTGTCAGAATCCCTATGGTATTGTTATTGTTTATGGTTCCGAAACCGCTTCATCAACTGTTGCTGCTGCTCGAATGTGTATATCCTTTTAGAGATAAAACCTTGGCTCAGTATCCTTCTAAGTGTTACTTTATCGTACTTATGTGTTGTGATATATTCATGATGAGCTGGTCGTTGTTTCCAACCGGTATGGGACGGTTGGCGGCAGGGAGCCTCTCTTATTATGTGGATATGTCTTTTGATGTGTTGCATCTTGTTTGGCATCTTGCTGCATTCATAATAGCTTATTGAGATTTATTCTCACCCCTTCCCTTTACTTGTTTTAGATTGTCGAGACAGGTGACTGAACCGGTGAGGCCGGGGATAAGAGTGTGGACTTTGGCTTTTGGGACTTGTCAGGTTATGAAAATAAGTAGGTTGTCTGGAGTCTTTATTAAGTAATACTCTTTTATAAAGTTGTATAGAAAACTCTTTGTAAAACAATGTTATTTGGGGGTTTTCGATGTAATTGATCAGATTATAGTTTATTGAAGTTATTATTGAAATTTCCTCCAAAGTGGAGACATTATCAGTTGGTTTTAATTTGGAAGTTGAGAATCGGTTTTCTTTTAAGATGAAATAAAAGTTTTAAAAATTAAGATAGGTTTTCTTAGTTTGAGCTTCTCAAGCTCGGGACACGCGTTAGGTTCCGGGTTGGGGTGCTCACACTAGCATTCCACTTCGTTCGAGAACAAGTTCATCTTGAGAAACTTCGTGTTCAACAAATCTCCAGAGATGACCAACTAGCTGATGCACTCACAAAGCCTCTATCCCGTGCTCGATTCCTCTCTCTTATCTCCAAGATTGGCCTCACCATAGGATCGTCCATCTTGCGGGGGCGTGTCAAGGAATTAACTTCAGTCCAAGCAGCTGATGCACGGCCGTGCCTTGAAGAACAACACGCCCGTGCACTTCAGACAGAAACATCAGCAACATCAGCAAACGATGCACGACCGTGCTAAATTTCATTGCACGACCGTGCAATCCATGATCTGCAGATTTGTAACTCCTTATTATTTTATGCCTTGATTCTAGCCTTGTGAATATATTTTCAATTGTAAATGATTTATGTAAATCTCTAGTTAGGCAGATACAATTTTTTTGTGTATAAATACTCACTGTAATAATCAATGGAAATCATCTTTTTGCAATAATCTTTTCATTATATGTGAGAGAGTAGGATGTTGAGTTTATAAGGAATTATGATTTGATATCAAGTGTAAGTGTATGTGAGATTTAGTAAATTATATAGGTTTTATATAAGTTTTTGTTTGGAATGGGGGGGGGGCGCTTAAGGGAATTAAACCCTTCAATAAATTAATTGAAAATATATTCCAATTGCGAAAAACTCACAAAAAACGCGTTTTTTGTTAAGCTTAACAAAAAACGTGTTTTACCCGGTCTTGCGCTCTCTCTCTCTCTATCCGGAATTTCTTCTCTCTCTATACGCAAATACGCAGAGGAGGAGCCCTCAAATCAATCGGCGAACCGATCTCAACCTCCTCCTCACCTTCGAATCTCACCTTCGTCCGGCCAATCTCCTCCCTAACCTAACCTTCACCACGGCGGCCTTCTTCACCAACCAAATCTTCACCCAATTCCAATCAACGCCCATCAATTCCTCCAATTCCAATCGCCATCACCGAGCTCCTTCTCTCCAAATCAACCGGCGACCTCCCTGAAGAAGAAGAAGAATTAAATTACCTCATCGGAATCTAATAGCCTGGAATCTGTTTGGCGATGGCCTTGATCGGAGCAAGAAGGTTGACGATTAGAGAGAGAAGGTCTCATTTGCGTTTAGAGAGAGAGATTATTTGCGTTTAGTGAGAGAGAGAGTTTATTTGCCGTGTGTTATGTGGTTATTTACGTGCGGTGTTAGGATTTTATGTGCCGAGTGTATGTGTAAATTAATGCCGGTTTATAAGTATTTGAGTATCAAAATCAAGTGCCGATCTGTGTAAAATAGAGTGCCGGTTGGTATATAACAGAGTGCCCGTTAGTGTATAATCAAGTGCCGATCGTGTAAAATAGAGTGCCGATCCATATTTTTTGAATGCCGGCAAAAATGATTATCGGTGTTTTTGAGTGCCGGTGTACGTGTATTTGAGTGCCGGTGTACGTGATTTTGAATGCCGAGTTCATGTTTTTTTGAATGCCAGTGCTTGTGTTTTTGAGAGCCGGCAAAAATATTAGTGTAACAAAGTGCCGGTGTTAGTTGAACGAGTGCCGAGTGTGAAGAGTGCCGGTTCATGTATATAAAAGTGTCCGTGTAAAAGTGTCGGTGCCGGTTTAACAAAGTGCCGGTGTCGGTTACACGGCACTTTGTTAAATTGGTACCGGCACTTTTTCACCGGCAATTTGTGATACATGAACGCGGCACTTTATCACACCTGGCGGTTTGTTAAACACCTTGGCATAAACGGGGAAACCAGTAATTACAAAAATGCCACCGTTTATTTTGAACATGGTTGCCAATATTTACAAAATTGCCACTGCTTAATTTGAAAACACGTTTTTTCATATCTTAAGAAAAAACTAGTTTTTCGTAAGACCAACTCATTCCAATTTAAGATAAATAATTAAAAACTAGATATACGCAAATTACAAGGTTAATTTTGCAAATATCCTAAAAACATTAAAACGAGAAAGCATAAGGGCTGCTGAAGAAAAACAGGAAAATCAGACAAAACAAAACACCCTCCCGTGCGCTTTATTTTAACGCACAGTCTCTCTCTGGCCTCGACAAATTCCTCCATTTCTCCAGAAGCCATGACCAGTCCCTCCGCTTCCTCTCGCAGCAAGGTCACCATTCTCCCCTCTCTCTCTCTCTCTCACACACACACACTGAAATTGTTTCTATCCCCTAATTTCATTTGATTAAATATGATTGATTCATGAATTGGGATCAGGCTTTGAGCAAGATCGCTTGCAATCGACTCCAGAAGGAGCTTTTGGAATGGCAGGTCAATCCACCCGCTGGATTCAAACACAAAGTCACTGATAATCTTCAAAGGTTTATACTGTTTCGATTATGCCCATTACTCTTATTTCTAATTTCAGTTTTTATTTTGTCAAATTGGAAATACTCATTTTGTGTACTTATGTTTGAATCTTGTTCAATCATTGGGGAAAGATGGGTGATTGAAGTCAACGGTGCACCTGGAACTTTGTATGCAAATGAAACATACCAGCTTCAGGTTGATTTCCCTGAGCACTACCCTATGGAAGCCCCTCAGGTTAGACCTTTAGATGGTTTATCTTCTCTCTGAATCACATATTCTGTTTTACTTCTGATGATCCGTCACATCGAAACTTAGAATTTTGCATCTGTTAGTTGGATAAAATGGAAGCATTTCACTTTGAGTGATGAGAAGTATATAGTGTTTATGAGAGACTGTTTGAAGATATTCCAGTTCTAGAAGTGTATGTGACTTGAATTGCGTATTGGATTTCTGTTTAGTTATTCGATCATGATACAGACATCATGCTCGGACGTCCCAAATTTCATGGTCTATGATCAGCATAATCATAGTAGTAAAAAAAAGATCTACTACCTCTGTCCCAAATTGAATGATCATTTTTGTCCCAAAATGAATGACCTTTTGAAACTTGTCTATTAAAGAAAGTTGTCCCAAATGATTTTTTTTCATAGCTCATTATATTTTATGCAAAACTAAAATGGTGAAAGTGAATAGCAAGAATGTTTATGATTTTTTCTATTAAAAATCAATATTTTCAAAATGATCCTTAAATTCATAATGGTCATTCATTTTGGAACGGAGGGAGTACTTTTTTTCTAATGCGCATGTGTGTGTGTGTGGGGGGGGGTGCTCTTGTTCCATCGTTAAATACCCATGTAATATTGTTTTTTTGGGCAACTGCAGAGATATATTGTAACTGCTTTTGATCTTGCTTATTGGACAGGTCATTTTTATTCCTCCGGCTCCACTTCACCCTCACATTTATAGCAATGGTCACATTTGTTTAGGTTTGTCTCTTTAATCTTTCTTGTTTTTGGTTAGCTCTTTGTGTTTCTTGTTTTGAAAGCACTCAGTTAATTTATGGGAGTCGTCTTCCCTATTAAGATTCAATTTTGGTGTTCTTTTTGTTGTTTTGAGTAACTTGGCAGAAATCTCTTTCTTTATGTTTGTGTGTGTATATATATATATATATATATATATATATATATATATATATATATATATATATATATATATATATATATCAAGTTTAAAGAAAGGAATTACATGCGTAACTTGGTTTAAATGTTAATGCACGAATGTGAAACTCATCCTACTCAAATTTCCATCGATATATATATATATATATATATATATATATATATATATATATATATATATACATATACATATATATATACATATACATATATATATACATATACATATATATATACATATACATATATGTATGTATAATGTGTGTATATATATCATAGCTCCTTAGATGAATAAGTATCAACTCTAATTTTTTTTTAATCTTTTTTCACATAATCGATAAGAGACTTGAACTTAAGTTACCCAATAAAGTCTAACAATGAGTACTTAAAAAAAGTCAAAACATTTTTAATGATATCTTTCGGTAAAACTTTCATTTTAGCGCTCCGTTTGTTTGGGGAAAAATGTTTTCCTCATTTTCCGGTGTTTGGTAAGCACCGAAAAATGGGGAAAATGTTTTCCCCACTTTTCTAATTAAATGACTTACGGATTTTTCATCCGTATTTCATTTTTCGACTATGATGCTCGGACTCGGGTACGAGTGTCCGACACAGATACGGATCCGAATGTCGGATACTTCAAATCTCAAAATTACGGACTCGGGGATACGTATTAGAAGGATCTAAATTCTGAATATCGACTCGGCACATAAAAATACATATGATTTAAGTATAAAAAAATAATTCAATTACTAAAATTTATGGGGCGATAAGTAATACAATAATTACCATGCGTCCAATACATTTAAAATGGGTACCCAATTTAAATTACAATAACAACAAAAAAAAGTCAATTTTTTAAAAATGTGCACAGTCAAACTTGTGCATAGCAGTTGTATCCAATCCCAACCACCCTTGAAACCCTTTAATTTCTCTCTGTTTGTGAAATTTCTCTCTCCTCTCCGCCCGCTCATTATCTCTTTTACGGTTTTCTCTTTTCTCTCTTCCCACAGAGAATACCTCAATTTCTCTCTATCTTTAGATCTTCAAACGTCGACTATCATTGATCGACGACCCCAACAACCTTCACCGATCAATGATGGCGAACCGACGACGGCGACCTTCACCATTAATGACGGCGACCTCGACGACCTCAACAATCGAGCT
The DNA here is from genome assembly GCA_022495995.1 of Adenophora triphylla var. japonica. Classification (NCBI taxonomy): domain Eukaryota; kingdom Viridiplantae; phylum Streptophyta; class Magnoliopsida; order Asterales; family Campanulaceae; genus Adenophora; species Adenophora triphylla. The sequence goes on along the minus strand of JAFEMH010006795.1, from coordinate 71,858 downwards.
AATTTTTGAGGTAAGTGATGTGTCCACTTTTTACTAGCCACGTCCGACACATATCCCGTGTCCGTGTTCGTATCCTTGTCGTGTCGACACGGGTACGGTGCCCTAAAATGGCGAGTCTGAGCATTACAGTTTTTCGAAAAATGTTAACACCCTCACTCACACCCCCCCCACGTTACCCACCCCACATCAACAACCCCTACCCCACCCCGTCTAAAAAAAAAACTTGTATTAAAATTATTTTTTACCACTCTCCACCCCCTCACCCCCGGCCAAAAATATACTCCCTCCGTCCACTTAGTTAGTTCAAGATATCGTTTTACGCGGGGATTAAGGAAAAAATAATGATATAAATGTCATGTAGTGTAAAAGTAAAATAGGAGAGAGAATGAGTGGAGGGAATAGTAAATTATAATGGTGTTGTGAGTATTAAAATAATGTAGGAGAGAGTTATACAGATTGCAAGGTTGTTCCGGGTGAGAGCACAACAACTCAACATAGACTGGTGGTACTTGATTTTCGAAGTAAGAATTTCGAGGAAGAGAAAATCACAGGTAGACCCTAGAATCAAGTGGTGGAGACTTCAAGGGGAGAATCAACCGAAATTTGTAGCTAAGATGGTCGATACCGGTATTTGGTCGGATAATACGGAGGATATGGATATAGATTCGACTTGGACTAAGATGGTACATACCATAAAGGAGGTGGCGAAAGAAGTCCTTGGAGAATCTAGAGGAAATGGGCCACCAAGTAAGGACACATCATGGTGGAACGAGGAAGTAAAACAAGCAATAAAGGGCAAGCGAGAATGCTACAAATTATTGGGGAAATGTAGGAGCGACGAGAACTATGAGAAGTATAAGGAAGCTAGAAGAGATGCTAAGAAAGCAAGAAGAGACGCAAAGAGCAAAGGTGAATCGAAACTTTATGATAAGTTGGATACAAAAGAAGGGGAAAAGGACATCTACAGACTCGCTCGTATGAGGGATGAGAGGACACGAGATATCGGGACGGTTAAATGTGTGAAGGATGTAGACCAAAGAGTTTTAGTCGGGGATAAAGAGATAAAAGATAGATGGAGTTCGTACTTTGATAACTTGTTCAACGGCGGTCAAGAGCAGGATGTTGGAGATTTAAATATCTCTTCGAGTATGGTTAATCGAGATTTTATGCGGAGAATTCGAAAGAGTGAAGTGAAAATGGCAATGAAAAAGATGAGATTGAAGAAAGCCGTTGGACCTGGATGGTATACCAATTGAGGTTCGGAGATGTTTCGGGAGAGGGGAGTAGATTGGTTAACAACGCTTATTTAACAAGATATGGAGAGTTAACACAATGCCATCGGAGTGGCGGAAGAGTACTCTGATCCCTTTGTATAAGAATAAAGGTGATGTCCAAGATTGTGCCAACTATCGGGGATCAAACTAATGAGCCATACTATGAAACTTTGGGAAAGAGTGATTGCACGTAGGCCGAGAAAAATTGTGGATATTTCGGATAACGAATTTGGGTTTATGCCGGGAAGATCGACTATGGAGGCAATATATCTTATGAGACAAACCATGAAGAAATATCGGGATCAAAAGAAAGATTTGCATACGGTTTTCATTGATTTGGAGAAGGCGTATGATAAAGTGCCAAGAGAGGTACTTTGGTGGGCATTAGCAAAGAAGGGTGTTTCAAAGAAATATATTGATATTATCAAGGACATGTATAATGGAGTTAGTACTTGTGTAAAGACTAGTGTTGGGAAGATCGAAGAGTTCCCTATAAAGATTGGAGTGCATCAAGGTTCCGCACTTAGCCCCTTTCTTTTTGCTTTGATAATGGACGAATCGACGAGGTCACCCAAGATGATATACCAAAGTGTATGTTGTTCGCAGATGATATCAGGCTGATTGATGAGACAAGAGAGGGTGTTGAAAGTAAATTGGAGTTGTGGAGACACACTTTGGAATCTCGAGGTTTTCGATTCAAGCAAGACCGAATATTTGGAGTGTAAGTTTAGCAGAGTTGGAAGTAGGGAGGCAGGGGCGGTCACATTTGATGGAAATATTATCCAAGCTTCGAGTTTTTTCGCTATCTTGGATCCATTATCCAAAAGGATGGAGAATTAGATGGAGATGTGGCTCATAGGATTAAAGCAGGTTGGTTGAAGTGGAAGAGTGCCGCAGGTTTCTATGTGATAGCGGCATGCCCAATAGATTAAAGGGAAAATTCTACCGCACGGCAATTAGGCGGCATTGCTTTACGGCACCGAATGTTGGGCCGTGAAACGTTGTCACGTGCATAAGATGAATGTGGCGGAGATGCGTATTGCGATGGATATGCGGTCATACAAGAAAGGATCGATTGGGGAATGAGGTGATCAGAGGTAAAGTAGGAGTTGCGCCCATTGAGGATAAAATGAGGGAAAATCGTCTAAGGTGGTTTGGACATGTCAGAAGGAGACCGAGTGATGCACCGGTTAGGAGGCCGGAACAGTGGAGAAATGATAAAATGGCGAGGGGTAGGGGAAGACCCAAACAAACTTGGATTAGAGTAATTGAAAAGGATATGAGTTTACTTGGAGTGGATGAAAGTATGGTATTGAAGAGGCCGGAGTGGAGGGCAAAAATCCATGTGGGGGGTTGATTTTTTTCTTGATTTTTATTTTATTATTATTATTATTATTATTATTATTATTTTTTTTTTATTTATTATTATTATTATTATTATTTATTATTATTATTATTATTTTTTTTATTTTTATTTTTTGATTTTTTGATTTTTTTGATTTTGATTTGGATGTTTATTTATTTATTTGTTTATTTATTTATTTTATTTATTTATTTATTTATTATTATTATTTATTTATTTATTTATTTATTTTTTATTTTTTTTTTCACGATGACATATGAGGATTCATGTTAGCCGACCCCAAATTATTTTGGGACTAAGGCTTTGTTGTTGTTGTTGTTGTTGTTGTTGTAGGAGAGAGAATGAGTGGAGGGAATAGTGATAAAAACTTTTCATTTTAAGTAAAAAAATAAAGTGTGAAGTATGTATTTGGACGCCCAAAATAGAAAGTGTGAAGTAAGTAAGTGGACGGAGGGAGTATTCATTTTACTCTTATTAAAAATTATTTTTTAACAACTGTCACCCCCACCAACTTCCCTCCCACAGTCATTTTTTTTTACTCATAATTAAATTATATTATTTTTTAACAACTCCCCCACCCAACCCCACTCCCCCCACTCTCTGCTACCCACCCTATCCCACACCTTACCCCACACCCTACCCTATCACCACCCTAGCCTACCACGCTATCAAAATTCTTTAGTGATGCTTTTTGAAGGGTCACATTCAACTTTTGCACCAGAAATTAGGTAAACAACTGCTATTGAATCAGACACAGAACTTCGTGCACTCTTCTTTCTCAAGTAATTTTCAGCCCCTCGTTAATTAGTGATAGCTCCGCAACAAGTATCAAGCAGCAGCCTATTTTTCCTGCAAAGCCAACGACCATTTGCCATTTACATCCTTAATCAAGTCTTTCATAACTTCCCTGTCCATTCTGGTCCTCAAGCCGGAATACAGGTTAACCTTTATGTGATTTCCTGGCTCTCCCATCTTTATATCCAATTTGATCTGTCTTTGAAACTCAGAACATAATTTGATTACTCAAGGAATATCGTATCCAGTATGGAGTAAAGTTGTATTTCAACCCATCAGCCCATATGGCCTTCTTGCTGTTTAGATCCATACTTGTGGTGGTACTTCATTCTTTCTCAAATTGTACTTCACTACTTCCAGAAAGTACATGTAAGCATATTACTTCTTTAAAGCTCACTTAATTCGATTTTAGCTTGTAACCAACTATTTTCATGCGTTGGTATTTTGTTCCTTTCGCTCTTTTGCATGTTGATGTTACTGCATCCATGTTAGATATTAACAGGACCATTTCTGCAATCAGAAAAGGTTGCGTTATTTAAATGATATTTAGCAAATAAATGAATATTTGAGAAGTTTTCAAGGATGTTACAAGGGAGATAGTAATTAGATAAAGAGCTGTCGTGTAGGACTCACTTACTGATCTTGGCAATAGGTTGATGGCCTCATAAGTACCCTGAAGTATTGTGTGCGAAGGAAGGAATGCGTGTTATGCATTAATCCATTTTGCTGGTAGAGTGGGTAGGGAGGGTGGTGGGCTTGGGGGTTAGTGTTGTTAGAAGTTAGAAAGCACAATTGTTATGCTCCATTTAGTGCTGAAGCAACTAAGGCAACACAAAAATGAGTGATGCGCATACACCCCCCCCCCCCCAAACCCCACGCTCCTCCTCCCAAGAACCATTCAGCATATCAGAAGGACCAAGGATGCGAATATCATCTTGTCATTTTCACCAAATCATCTAATATCCATCTTCTTTTAGTGAATGGCAGCCTTTACTTGCATCAATTGTGCAGTTTTTATTGCATAGGTTAGCTGACAATTTTGGTGTCTTGTATTTGGATTGCAATAATCATCTATAAATCATCAATATGTACTGCCTTCTAATACCTAATGCTATTGCTATGATAGAGAAGACTATCTGTTAGGGGCACCCTGCCTTATTTCGTCCTCCCATGATCCCAGTATGATGTAAATGATCCATGCTTGACTGGAAACCGTCAGCTTTGTGGCAGCCCACTTCATACCTCGGAACGCGCCGTTCTTATAGAGAGAAAGGCGCTCTCACATCTTATTAAGCCTAAATGGCTGGGGAAAGGTTCCCTTTTTTGAGGGTACTCCCGGGAACAGATCCAGTGGAGACGGGGTGGGGCCTGTACCTCAGAGGATTAGAGCACGTGGCTACGAACCACGGTGTCGGGGGTTCGAATCCCTCCTTGCCCAGACCCTTCCCAAAAGGGCCCCTGCTGGGGGGTCGATCGGGATAGCGGATGCTAAAAGCTACTTCCATAGCTTGGCATTTCCCTTTTCTCTTCCATTTTCATGTTTCCATTTTATCATCATTATTTCCTTTTCTTTTTCCTGTCACTGGATGAGTTTACTGCTGAAAAAGAATTCAGAGACTACAGCAAAAAGACTTCAACTAACAGAAATAGGCATAAATGAGGGAACCCTGATGTGGGTGTAATTAGTTTTTATTAGGTAACCAGTGTTTTTGCAGTAGTTCAGCTATGGGTCTAGGTTAGAATATCAAGTCGAATAGAGTTCAATTTGTGTGACTTTCATACAATCAGAAAATGCAAAATCAAGAAGTTGACAGCCATGTAGGAGAAGTGTCATAGTTATTATGTTCCTTAAAGTTATCCAACATGTCCACCTCTGGATGTAAGACAATGCTGAGGACCATACATACAATCAGATTATGCAAAATCGAAAAGATGGCAGCCATGTAGGAGAAGTGTCATAAATATTATGTTCTTTAATGTTATCCAACATGTCCACGTCTGGATGTAAGACATTACTGAGGACCATATGTCAAGTGCATTTGTGTGGCAGCCACCTTGCACTCGTGTAAACTTCCTTGACATGCTGGAAAGGGTCATAATTATTAAGTTTTTAAAGTTTCCAACATTTCCACGTCTGGATGTAAGACAATAGTACATAAATAAACATGAAAATGCTACATATACAACATAGGCCACCCGATGTGTCGTTTCAGTTAGGGAAGTCAACCATTAACCACTGTGTCAATGTTTCTTAGACAGCCATAACAAGTCATGGATTTGTCACAGCTGCTTTAAAACACTGGGTTGAGCTTAAAGAAGTAGGTTTTTTATCTTTCATATTCTAGATATCTTTTGAGAACAAGTCTGCGCTTTTAGTGTGTGCTTCTTTTGTTACTGATCCTTGTTAGTATTTGCCACCTATCTTTCTTTGTCACTTGAAGATTAGTGAGAGTGAAAGAATCTTGGTGTATTGTCTTCGTGAAACTGGAAAATCTCAAGGTGAATGATGTTGTTCTAGTTGAGTTTAATAATACTGTCTTGAATATCAGTTCTTTTAGGGCTTTGATTGATGCTAGTTTCTTAACTTCATTGCTGTTCGACTCTCTAATCGAAACACTTGTTCTTTGTCATTCTCAGGGCTGCGAGATTTTTTTTTCTCACACTGTCATTTTTGGGTGAAGTATCTCCCAAATGACCAAGTCCGAAAAGTATTTACCGAAATGTACAAGTTTCTAATGTCGCTATTGGCAATAGCGACTTCATGGTTTCCGCACTTTCAAGTCGCTATTGCCAATAGCAACGTCTCTATATTTTCAAATTGATAAAATGTTGGGGAATCGTAAAGTCGCAATTGCCAATAGCGACTTTAGTTTTCCCTAAGAGCTATGTTACCTGGACTGGGGATCGGGTATCCGACACGGGTACGGATCCTAGTGTCGGATTCACTTTTCCTAAAAAAATTGGACACGGGGACACTGTCCTAAAATTAGGATACGGGTACGGGGATACGTTAATGACAAAATATATTGAGTCTATTTATATACTTTACTTATAAATGAAGTCAACTCACTCTATTTTTGCTAAGATATAATGTATAATTAAGTAAAACAACATTAAAACTTGTAAAAATTTTATAAATGAAGTCAACTCACTCCTTTTTTCTTTTTAATTTTTCTTGTCGTATCCGAATGAAAATGTGGACATATGAGGATTCATGTTAGCCCACCCCAAATTATTTTGAAGAGTCCGGGTAACACAGCCTAAGAGCAACTCTTCAAATTATTTTGGGGAAAACAGAAGTCGCTTTTTGCAACTGTGGCTTTAATTTTCCCCAAAATCTTTAAGACACTGTTGCCAATAGCGACTTTTAAAGACGGATACATTTTGGTAAATACTTTTTTGACTTGGTCATTTTGGAATTTTCCTAAAAGTGACAGTTCAAGAATCGGGCTGGAGGAGGGGTAGGTAGTGGTAGCTAGTCTGTAGTTTGCTAAAACTTTGAATAACAGTAGGAATGGGCAATGTCCAAAGGAGACCAGATGGTGGTTCCATGATGATATAGTATAGTAACAAAAGCTGGTACTGCTGAAATCTGTAGCAATTAAATCTCAGGTGTGAGGGGATTGAGAAATGATGCTTTTCTTTCAGGTCCAAAAGGAAAGGGATAACTGAGATGAATTTTACATTTGAAATGGCCCAACCCAACTACATTGAAACACCAATAAAAATTAAAATAAAATAAAATTAATAGGCTGCTGCAAGTCAGCATTGCCCTTTGTACGCGTAAAGCAGTATTAGCAGCGGTTTTTAGGGATAAATCAAAGTGGTATTATTTGTGTTTCTGTGGGCAAGATGTATCTATCCTTCAGACTATGCTGATATGCTATAATGTCTATATTTCATCTCCTATTTAATCTTGAAAGTTTTTCAACAATTTTTTTTTTAATGTGGAATGAGCTATCGACATTTTTTTGTGCCATCATCAATGATGTTGGCATTAGCTATTGGCATATTATTTCTACTTATCGGCACTCTTTATACAATCAATAGTTTTTTTGTGTTTTTTTCTTCATTTCTGGAGGTATGCTTTACATAACTGCTGTTATCTCCAAGGTTTGCGAATAAGCTATCGACATTTGTTAGTGATGCATGCTTTTTGAAGGGTGACATTCAACTTCTGCACCAGAAATTATGAACACAATTGCTATTGAATCAGACACAGCCAGAACTTCTCGCATTCTTCTTTCTCAAGTATTTTTCCGTTCATCTTTAATCAATGATAGCTCTGCAACAAGTATCAAGCAGCAGCTCCCTATCGGTCATTCACGACCCCAATCTAGTCTTTCATAGCTGCCTTGTCCATGACTCCATTCTGGACCTCAAGCTGGCATTCATGTTTACCTTTATGTATTTCTCTGCGCTCCCATCTTTATATGCACTTAGATCCATATGTGGTTGTGGTGGTACTTATTTCTTTCTCAAGTTGTACTTCCAGAAAGTAAATGTTTAGAATTTACTTATTTAAAGCTCATATAAATTGATTTTTGCTTGTAAACAACTATATTATGTGTGCGGTGTTCTTGTTCATTTCGTTCTTTTATATGTTGACAGCACTCCTTGTTAGATATTAACAAGACCACTTCTGCAGTCAGCCAATGATGCATTATTTAAATGATTATAGCATATAAATGAATATCTTAAGTTTCAAGGATGTTACAAGGGAGATAGTAAATAAATAAGGAACTGTCTTGTAGGACTCGCTTTCTGACCTTGGCAATAAAGTCATGCCTCATTAGTACCCTGAAATATTGTGTTCGAAGGAATGAATGCATTTTAAATCCAATTTGCTGGTAGAGTGAGTAGGGAGGGTGTGGTGGGTTTGGGGGTGAGTGTTGTCAGAAGTTAGAAAAGAAAGCCCAATTTGTTATGCTCCATTTAGGGCTGAAGCAACCAAGTTAACAAAAAATAAAATAAAAAGGGAATGACTGCTCCTACACCCCCTCTCCCCAACCCCACATTCCTTCTCCACCTGAAAACCATTTAGCCAATCAGTAGGACCAAGGATGTGAATATCATCTTAGCATTTTCTCTAAATCATCTAATATAGTAATATCCGTCTTCTTTTAGTGAATGGCAGCCTTACCAACATTAATTGTGCAGATTTTATTGCATAGATCAGCTGACAATTGTGGTGGCTTGTAATTGGATTGTAGCAATCATCTATTAGTCATCATTACTTACTGCCTTGAAGGAAAAACTAATGTCTTTGCTGAGAATAACAGATTACGAGTCTGCGCTTTTAGTTATGTGTGCTTCTTTTGTTATTGATCCTTGTTAGTATTTGCTATCTATCTTTCTTTGTCACTTGAAGATTAGCGAGAGTGAAGGAATCTAGGGGTGTTGTCTTCGTGGAACTGAGAAATCTCAAGGTGAATGGTGTTGCTCCTAGTTGAGTTGAATAACACCATATGTGGCTTGAATATCAATGCTTTTAGGCGTGGATTGATGCTAGTTTGCTAACTTCATGGCTGTTCGACTATCTATCAGAGATACTTATTCTTAGTCATTCTCATGGCTGTTTTTTTTTTCTTTTCTTTCTCTAACTGTCATTTTTGGGAGAAGTATCTCCCAAAATGACCAAGTCCAAAAATTATATACCAAAATGTACAAGTTTCTGAAAATCACTATTGGCAATAGTCATTTCATGGTTTTCGCACTTTGAAGTCGCTATTGTCAATAGTGACTTCTATTTTACCAAAATGGTAATTTTTTGTGTGGAAAACTAAAGTCACTATTGCCAATAGCGACTTAAGTTTCCCAAAAACTAAAACTAACACTTCAATTTTTATTTTATTTTCTTTCTTTTTTTTGGGGGAGGGGGAGGGAGGAGGAGACATGTCGCTATTGGTAATAGTGACTTTAAATGTCCCCAAATTAATGAAGTCACTATTGCCAATAGAGACTTTTAGAATCTGATAGTTTGGTAAATACTTTTTTGCCTTGGTTAATGGTCACTTTGGAAGATATATTCCCAAAAGTGGCAGTTTAAGGAAAAAAGGGCTGGAGGAGGGGTAGTTCTAGGTAGCTAGTCTGTAGTTTACTAAGGCTTTGAAATCCTTTGGCAAATGGCTTTCATATTCGGGCTACAATGATAAATAATGACTCCTTTACTTGTGCAGATATCTTATATGATTCATGGTCACCAGCCATGACTGTCAGTTCTGTCTGCATCAGTATACTCTCGATGCTATCAAGCTCCCCTGCGAAGGTTTGGTTCAGAAATGCTAAATCCCTTCTCTCTCTCTCTCTCTCTCTCTCTCTCTCTCTCTCTCTCTCTCAGCGTGTGTGTTTATCCATAGGCACTTGCAATTCTTTGTAGGGGTGCCTGTGCTTTTGCTCAAATGCGAAAATGATATGCTGAAGTTGTGGTTTGTTGTTGTGTTTGGGCAGCAACGTCCAGCAGACAATGATCGATATGTGAAGAACTGTAGGAATGGGAGATCTCCAAAGGAGACCAGATGGTGGTTCCATGATGATAAAGTATAATCACAAACCTGCAACCAAATCTCAGGTGTGAAGGGATGAATTTTTACATTTCACATTTCAAATGGCCCAATTACTTTATAACACCACAACAACAACAAAAAAAAAAAAACATTTTAAAGGCTGCTGTAAGTCAGCATTGGCCTCGATCTGTACCTGTAAAGCAGTATTAGTAGCGGTTTCTAGGGAGAAATCAAAGCGGCGTTATTTGTGTTTATCTGGGCAAAGACATATCACTCCACTAACCTTATCCTTCATACTATGCTGATATATTATATTGTTTAGTTACTTAGTGATGTGTTGAGGCAGGAAGCTTGAGCGTCTTTTTGTGCCATTTGCATTCTCTATTGGCATATTCTTTCGTACTTTCAGAGCACTTTATGCAGCATCAGCAGCGAGTATCGATTTAGTTCTCTCGCTATCTGGAGACGTAATTTTTTTTGTTGTCAAGATTTTCATCAGACGTTCATGCGGATGTTGAAAACATAATGACATCAGCCTTCCAATAATTAACTTGACTGGATGAAACTTGAGTTGCATTTTTCTTTTGAGCAAACAATTTTTCTTTTGAGCAAACAACCAAATTAGTACTATTTGAAAATAGTATCAAATAAAGTGACCTACTTGCAACATTGCAAATGTAATATGCATATTATTGAAAAGTTTGCAAATGTACCTAAAGCATTGTTGATAAGTTTGTGCTAATGGACATTAGAATAGGTTTATTTGGAAAACTAATTCTAAGTGATTGTATTAGGGCTAAAAAGTGTAATGTTTGGATTAAAAAGTGTCGGTGTTAAAATTAATAAGTGCCGGTTTGAGTGTTAATGAATGTCAATATTAATGTTAAAAAGTGTCATTGATATTGTCACTCAATATCAATGACACGCACACACACTGGCATCCGACACATGCATTTGACACTCAATTACAAATTAACCGGCACTTTATTATATACTCACTCACTTGTACTCTCTTAACACAATAAATAGTACTCAATTTTTGTAAAGAAAAAAATATTGAAAAGGAAGTACACCCACCAACCCACGTTTGTGCAAATTTCAAGTTCTCATGTAAATTCAAATTTGTACTTTTTGGGAGTAGGTGGGATACTTCTTTGAAAATGCAAATCTCTTAAAATTGGATTTGTTGGGGCCAGTTTAAAGGAAGCACAATTTGTTCTCCTCAGAAAATACCACAATTTGTCCTCCTCAGAAAATGCAAGCCGTTTTATTTTTGAGCGTTATTCTATTGCTTTAAGAAACCCGTTTTTTATAAACTTAAAAGAAAACTGATTTTTTCTAAAATTTTGACATGCTCCTGTTGAGTTGTGCTATTAAAAATATAACAAAAATATTTTATAATCATGAGAAACTTAATTTCAACAGTTTTTCTTGTTCATTTTCAAAAACTGTCATATAATTAAGAAACTAATATCATATGATAATCTTAAATCCCTAATTAAAAATTTTACTTTCTTATATTGCACCAAATCTTAGATTTGTTTTTTTAGAAATAAAATAAAATAAAAATCACAAGTTCATTGACTTTCATTGGCCCTCTAATGTCATTCACTGTGTCGTTCTCTCTCCCTACGGGTGTGCTCCAGAGTTTAAAATAGAAGAGAAAGGGAAGGAAATGAAAGAAAGTTCAAAAAAACTTTCCTCCATGATGTGCTCCCTAATTTTGATAGGAGGAAAGTGGGAGAAAATGGAAGGAAAATTTTTAACATTTTTCTTCCTTTCATTTCCTCCCAAAAGTGAAAGAAAATAGAAGAAAAGAAAATTTCATTAACAAATATTTTTAAAATACTCCCTCCGTCCCACGTGAATGCAAACTTATTTCCATTTTGGTCCGTTCCACGTGAATGCAAACTGCCCAAAATGGAAATAAATTTATTATTTTATATTCACCCTACCCCACCCACTCATTCTCTCTCTCTTCATTTTCCACCATACAATTTATTCAACCAACCTACTATTAACTCCACTCATTCTCTCTCTTCATTTCCTACCACACATTTTCATTATCTTAATAATATTTCTTAATTATTGTGCCCGGAAAAATGGTTCACAATGACGTGGGACGGAGGGAGTACTTACTTTATTTTTGAAATACTTACTTTATCCCTCAAATATAATTCTCTCCTTCTTTCATTAAGAGTATAAATATAATTTAAAAAAATTTCCTTCTCTTTCCCTTCTCAAGAAAACTCAAGAGCACCATCACCATCAGTGAGGAAATCCTCCCACATTTCCTCCCTTTTCCTTCGCTCCCCCTCCATTTTTAGACTCGGGAGCGGACCCTACGTCTGAGTGAGAAGAGCAATGTTAAACGGCGCGACAATTGAATACCAAAAATATGTCAGCCATTTCCATGGCTTCTCCGACCCTCAAACGGAGCTCAACTCTACATGCTTTCTCGCCAGTTTCCTCTAGGCTTTACTTTCGCCAAACAAGTTTCTCTACCCCCTTCTGTTCCACTTCCGACTCTCATATCTCCATCGAACCCACCTCTTTACCACCCTCTAAACAAGTAATTCTCGACTTTTTCTTAGATTTACAAATACTCCCTCCGTCCCATAAGTCTTAAGAAAACTTTTCATTTTGGGCGTTCCATAAGTCTTAAGAATTCCCAAAATGAAAACCTTAAATCACTATTCTCTCCACTCATTCTCTCTCCTACATTATTTTAATACTCACAACACCATTATAATTTACTATTCCCTCTACTCATTCTCTCTCTTATTTAATTTTTCACACTCACAACATTCTTTCACTCATTCTCCCTCCTAATACTATAATACCATTTCACTTTTTCTTAAGACTTATGGGACGGAGGGAGTACAATTTATCGTTTTCCCCTTTTCGAAATGTTGATAAACCCCTTTTAAAATCTTAAAATTCCCACCTTTTTCATTTTTATTGACAGTTTAGGCTTTGGGATTGATAGTTTCAAGAAAGTCTTTGACTTGGGTTGTGGGTTTCTTTGTATTAACAGATTTATTGATTTGATTTTTATTTTATTTTTACTTTACAGGGTCCTTTGAAACCAGGCTTGTACCTAGTTGGTACTCCAATTGGGAATCTTGAAGACATCACTGAGGTACTATTTGACCTTTTAGAGCTAATTCTTTTGAATTATATGTAGTTGTGATTGTTCAGTTATTATTTTCTTTGTTTACTTTAATCACACCAGGTCCAGTAGCACATTGAAGCTTAATTTTGTGCTGTTTAATTGAATATGATTTTATATTTCTATTTTTGCGAATTGGTTTTTCATTTATTTTTTTATAGTGCATTGCGGGTCTTGAGATCAGCGGATGTGATACTTGCAGAAGATACTAGACATTCGGGCAAGATGCTTCAGCATTTTAGTATCAAGACTCCCCTTGTAAGTGTTAATTCAATCCTTCCTGTTTTGTGCATTGCAGCAACAGGCTCTTTCTATTAATTCTAATTTTATGATTTAGGATTTCAGCTGAGTTATCATAAATTTAACGAGTCCCTAAGAGAGCAAGCTATACTACAGAGGCTATGGTGAAATCATTGCACTTATTAGTGATGCTGGTACACCAGGAATCAGTGACCCTGGAACAAAATTGGTGAGTTTAAACTTTTTTTGTTATTACTATTTTCAACATTCATTTGGTAAAAAATTTAAAATAATCATTCTTTAGAATGTTGCTTGTGTATCCTTGCGTTATTTTGTTCTTTGGGGTATTGCTCGATCATGTGCATCTCCATGTCAATGCATAATGCTGTGTGGTTTCCTGACATGATCGAGTTAATTATGGCTTGACTACTTACAGAATCTAGAAGAGTATGTTTCAATTGTCCAATCCTTTGTTGTTGCTTTGCATAAATATTTACAGGCAGTTCTAAATGTACAATAAGTTATGCCCCTACACGTATATATATTTTTTACATGCCAACATATTATGATCTTTCGCTGTCATGACCAAGCTTACAAGTGAATCTTTTTCCTTTTATAATGCCCACAAGTTATTTTACTGCTGGGTAAATATAAGAATAATGCATTGAATAATATGTTCTATGATTTTGGTTGAGAGCAAACTGCATAAAATAACCATGTCGGACACATGCATCTACGTGCTAAGTTTACACTTCTGGGAAGTCTAGGATCTTGCTTCATGGAAAGCTAACAATTGCACCAGTCCCCTTTAGGGTTGTTCTCTCTTTTAATGTATATTAAGTTACGTGCCTACACAGAGCTTTGTATCCTTTATACTTAGTGGAACATCATGATTGAGCTTCACTTTACTTTCTACTCCCTCAATCACGGGACCCATCCCCTACTAAATACCTCACAGGTTAGTTAGGATACGAGTGGAGATATTGTTTTCGCGATGGAATAATGCTCTGGATATCATGTTCTTTGATTTGGGGAGAAAGCAAAATACGTATAATAGCCATGTCAAAGAAACATATATATATATGCTAAATTAGGGATTTTAGAAAGTCAATAGGATCTTGCTTGATGGAAAGCCAACTAATGTATCTGTTTCCCATGTGTTTGTTTGTATGTAAGTTATTAAATGAAAATATGTTTATGAAAAGATGTCATGATAGTCATCATTTGAGCTATTAGAAGTACTTATAGTGATCTAGGTTCCATATATCTATTTAGAAGTTATCAGCATGTTATGGTCGGGTCCTTCTGTCGTTGATGTTGAAGCCTGCCATCTGTGTGATGCCATGTGTTTATGTCAACAAAGAGAATGACTGCCTTTTCAAAAAGGGATTCCACAGACTACATGGGGAGTATATGAGTTTGGCTAACATATACATTGGTATTGATGCAGACTAAGTTATGTGTGAGTGAAAATGTTCCTGTGATCCCCATTCCTGGACCTTCTGCATTGGTGGCTTCTCTTTCAGCCTCGGGATTCTATACTGATGAGTTTGCATTTGGTAATTTTCTTATGTAGTTGGTCATTTTGTTCTGCTAGCAGGATAGGTGTTCTTTAGAATCTTTACTGACAAAAGGTTGCCAAATATAGATTCAACTTTATGCACTTATGTAGTTGGGTTTCTTCCGAAAAGTGCTGGTGCAAGAAGAAATAGATTAATGGTGTCTGCAAATGAGGCGGCTACTCAGATATTTTTTGTTCCTCCTCACAAGCTTTCTCAATTCCTTGAAGAAACTTCCTCGCTTTTTTGTGACTTGATGGATGTGGTTTTACCCATCCAAAAGATATATTTCCTAGCTTATTTGGTGCTCGAAACCTTGGGAATTTAATGTATTTTCTAGTGTTTTGAAAGTACAGGGGTTGAAGTGCAACAATGTTGAAAACGGAGGATTGGAGCGTACTTTGGAAGCTTTTGGATCAAATTGCAATTTTGGAAAATTTGGGACAAAACGGAAATTTGGAAGTTCAAGGACCAAAGTGGAAATACTGGAAATTAAGGGACTAAATTGGATAAAATATGGATAAAATTTGGTCCTTGAACTTCCAAAACAAAAACTTGATGGATAAAATTCCACTGTGTAATAAAAATACCTTGCAAGTGTACAAGTTACCGAAGTAGCAACGTACAAAAGTAAGGGTCGAACCACAGAGACTCGTGTGATTTAACAAGTTGATTTAATTAGTGTAAACGAAACAAAAAGGGAAAAGGGTTTTTTTTTTGATTTAATTGAATTATAAAACTAAGAAAGCAAAATAAATAAATTAAAGATAATAAGAGACAAGGGATTCATGGATTGGGGATCATAACAATTATCACTTTATGCTTTTTATTTCATGTAAAAAGGATTCAATCTCATTCTTGGGTTCGTTCACAAAAATCTAGGGTTAAGATGTTCATATATTCCGGTAGGTCAAGAAGAACATTAGAACCCTAATAACTCTATCATGTTCATATATTTCGGTAGGTCAATATAAACATTCAAGAATTTCAATTAAAAACTTAAGAACAATGGAACCTAGATTCGTTTGATTTCCGGTAGGTCCTCAATTGAATCTATTCTTCTCAACCATGGTCAAATTACAATTCATCCACGCAAATGCAATGGTTTGTATCCAAATAAATTCAAGAGGTCAAAAGTATATTCCGGTAGGTCAATACAATTGATCTCAAGAACAATAATTAAAACCGTTGAGAAGAACAAGAACAAAAGAGAGATAGGAAGAATTAAAGCTTTAGCATAAAGATCAAATTGTTACTCACCTCAATCCATGAATCAAATAATTTAGCCTTGAATGGCCATTAAAATAAACAAAGCAAAACCTTGTTCTTTCATCTTCATAAATAAATAAAAACCTAAACTAAAAATATAGAGAGAGAATGATAAAAATCAAAAGATCCAAAGATCCCAAAAGAAAAGATAAAAAAATCAAAGATGATATAAAACTAGTCTAGGGTTGTTTATATAGGAGGAGGGAGGTGGAAATCCTTTTTGGAAACAAATTAGGATCAAAATCCTAGTCAAAATAGAAGATCTCTCGAAATCTGTGGCTGATTCTGTGCAAATCTGTGGAAAATCTTTAGAATCCTTCCAAAATAAGAAAACTGGCTGCATCTGTCCGTACGTATCGGGCGCGCGCCCACTGAGACCGGGCGTGTGCCTGCTTTCAATCTGGTTAGTTTCGGGCGTGCGCCCACTGGCACCAGGCGTGCGCCCACTCTGAATTTCCAAAGCCCAGCCCAATTTCAATTAATCTGCTCGGTCCATGTTAAATTGCCTTGCTTGGCCATAGCTTCCGATTTGGCCCCATTTTCCTAAGCATTCTCGGCCAGCAACATGATGAAGTGGCCGGCCACAGCTTGTGCAATCCTAATAGCTTTGTACCAATTTTGTATTCGATTCGTTCCACAATTTTCCCGTCGCACTTTGACCACTATAAAAAATTCTTTTGCACTTCGCTCTTTAGGATTTTATTTTTCATTTAATCCCACGAATTTTTATATATCAAATTCGCCCAAAAATTCCATATTTCCACTTTAGTCCCTTAATTTCCAATATTTCCACTTTGGTCCTTTGAACTTCATAATTTCCGTTTAGTCCCAAATTTTCCAAAATTGCGATTTGATCCAAAAGCTTTCAAAGTACGCTCCAATCCTCCATTTTCTCAATAATTGCACTTCAACCCCTGAACTTTCAAAACACTACAAAATACATTAAATTCTCAAGGTTTCGAGCACCAAATAAGCTAGGAAATATATCTTTTGGATGGGTAAAACCACATCCATCAAATACCCCCAAACTTATCTTTTGCTCGTCCTCGAGTAAAACAAAAGAAATAAACAAAAACAAAATTACCCTAACAAATAAAAACAATCAACATAAAATATTTTTGATATGTTCTCACTACATACAAGGTTGTCGGCCAAACAAGTCTCAGATTTTCACTTACATATGCTAAACGAGTGCCAATAAGAATATGCAATTACAATTACATTAATGCATCTAACCCACACTTTTCCACCTCGGCCTGAATGATGAATGAAATATGGGAGATCATTGTCACCAAAGTAAGATATTTTATAGGGTCACTAACCACATGCTCTAAGATGAAATTTCTGCACAAGGGACACTCATATGCATATTTAAACAAAACTGTCAACCCGGCTACTCTTTAGGGATCAAATATGGCTTTACGGTTTGTAATGTATCGCGATAAACGCGGGCTAGGTTCACGGTTACAAATGAAGATAAGGACATACGAAGTCAAGCAAGTGAAACTAGAAAGTCTTCATCTTACATCCTCACATTGAAATTTATCACTCCGCTCCAAGCCAACCGATTGATTTAACCCCCAAACTTATAATTTTGCATACTTTCAAACTTGGGATCGATCACCTTTCTTTCTTTTTGATCGTTTTCCACTTCAACATTAGAGTGGGCAAGGCACTTCTTTTTTTTTTTTTTTTTTTTCTTTTTTTTTTTTCTTTGCACAAATATATCACGGAGAATGTGCATTCACTATTTTGCTCAAGCCCCTCTTTTTTCATTACATAACATGTCCCTTTTCTTTCTTTTCATGACCACTTTCCACTCAACCCTTGATTTTTTCAAATATTCCCCAAATATCCCCATTCATTCCCTAGTTTCACTTTCTTGAAAAGGTAAGAAAATAGTGTATAAGTTAAAAGGGTAGGATAATGAGGGTACAAATGAAGGCGAATGGTGGTCTAAGATAACCTCCCACTTTGTGAGAGATTTCATTCTTTTTCAAGCTCAAAAGGGGGTTCTAGCGGAAAATTTTGTATAAGTGACGAGAAAGTTAAAGGCTCACAAATAGGGTTCAAAGAAATAGCCACATATCACTTCCCGAATAGCCTAATTGATGTGTTATTGACAGTCATGCAAACATGTTCTAGGGACCCCGAGAATGTCAAAGTGATCCTATAAAGGTCTCCTAAATTGGTAACAATGATCAAGAAAAAATAATGGAAATGAATGGTGGTGCAATTGTGTTTTACATGTATTAATGCAATTCTAATTAACATATTCAAATTGGCACAAACTAGCAAAACTCAATCAACAACTCTCTCAAATCATCATGGACATTGGCCAACTTCCAAACATATAATGAGAACAAAATTTTTAAATTTTTCTATTTTTTTGGAGGGTGACACTATATACACTCCCCTATAAACCCACAAACTCGGAGAGATATCTACCCCCAAACTCAAAACATGCTATGTCCTCATAGCAAAGAGAACAAAAACATGCTTCGGATTCAAAGGACAATATGACACAACAAAACAAATAAATAAAGCAAATAAAACTTACCTACTTGGGTTGCCTCCCAATTAGCGCATTTGGTTAAGGTCGTTAGCCCGACCGTTGCCCCACTTACTTGGGGTTGAGATTGGCCTCAATGGATTTGGCCTTTGCTTTTCGGCCCTTTGACCACTTTTGATTTTCTCGGGCACAAACGCCCACTTCCTTCCATGCGTAGGTCCCTTTCTTAATTAATTCAGGTGGAGCCCACGAAATTTTGGGTGCTTTATGTTTCACCCTTTTTCTTTTCTTTTGTTGGGGCTCTTGCCCCCAAACTTAGTTTGTTCCTTCACCAAGGAACATCTTTCTCAACAAGATCAAAGAGGTTATCTTGAGCAAAAATATTAGCAAAAATAGTCTCAGATAAATCAAGCAAATAACTCTCCTCTCTAACTTTAAGTTTTGAATGCCCTTGTGGTAGATGTGATGAAATCGACTCTTTATGGGAGTCGTGTGGGGAGTGATACGACCCGTTACTCCTAGAGTATTGGTCGGCTTTAATGTTACTAGCCAAGGGGCACACGTCCGCATTATCCCCACTTTTCTCACATCCATTCACATCATATTTGACAATTGGAAAATCGGTTACGGCTCCTACAAAACCTTCGTGGGGGAGGGTTTCTTATCATTTTTAAGCATACAAAATTTACATTCCTCCCCCATACCTCTCAAGGACACAACCCTCGACACACATCAATGGTGGCCTTAGTTTCAAACATAAATGGCCTCCCAAGCGTAATGGGAGTTTTCATTGTTCCTCACTGATCTCTCCATACACATCACATAAAAGTCAATAGGGATAATGATTTTATCGATTTTAACCAACACCCCTTCAATAACCCCTAAAGGTCTTTTGATTGAGAGATCCGCCAATTGCAAGTCTCTCATGGGTGGTTTCAACTCACATACCCCCAAACTTCTAAAAACATGAAAGGGCATCACATTAACACTTGCCCCAAGATCCAACAAACCTTTAAAATTTTGACCCCCTAAAGAAATTGGGATAGTGAAACACCCGGGGTCTTTTTGAACATGTTTAATCTTTTCAAACTCCACACCTCTCTGGGGTGTGGTTTTCACAACATTGGGAGGAGGGGTTTCTAAATTTAATGCAGAAAATACATATTGACCCTCCCCAATCTCATCCTCTTCCTCACTAACATTATCAATATTATCACATTCAAAATTATCAAGGGAAGAAAGAAATACCTCCTCAATCTCATCACTTTCATCCCAAATAGTCACTATAGACTTGGCTTGCTCTGGTGGATTTTGAAAATTTTCTTGTCTTTGGCTTTGTACCGCTTCCACCAACTGTCCAATTTGGGTTTGTAACTTCTGCATGGCAGCCTCATGATTTCTGAAGGCTTGTTGTTGTTCCATCTTGTACTGTTGTTGCTCCATCTTTAACTGCATCATGGGTTCTTCCCAAGGCTCTCTATTCCTCTCAAAGGGTCCCTGCGGTGGTGGTTGAGGATGGAGAGTTTTATTCGGTTGATTTCCACCCCATGACAGGTTGGGATGTCTCGGCCCTGCTTGCCCTCCTAGATTGTATGCATTCCCGAACTGATTGTTGCTTGGTGGGAACCTTTGCATATATGACTGCATCGTCTGCACTTGCTCATGATTATATAAATGGGGACTAGTGGTGGGGCAAACTTCATAAGAGTGAGTGTTAGAACCACAAGTTACACAACTATCATGCATTACATTACCAACAGATGACACATTGGAAGCAGAATTGAAAGTACTACTCATGGCCAACTTATCAAATTTTTGATTAAGAAGCGCAATTTGTTTTGAAATCTCATCACTCAACCCTATTCCATTCACACTATTGGTTTTACCCCTTGACCCTTTTTGTTGCGAATTAGATGATAATCTCTCAAAAAGATCTTGGGTCTCTTCCGCAGTTTTGGCTCCTAAGGAGCCTCCGGCTGCGTTATCCACCATAGCCTGATCGGCTTGTGTCAATCCCCCATAGAAAGTTTGATGCAATAAAGGCAAAGGGAAATTGTGGTGGGGACATTGCACCAAGAGCATCTTAAATCTGTCCCATGCTTCATGAAATGCCTCAAATGAGTCCTGTGTGAACCCAATGATTTTCTGTCTAAAGGTGGCTAACGTGGCATGTGGGAAGTATTTTCTCAAAAATTTATCATGCAATTCATCCCAAGTATTAATGCTCCTAGGTGGGAGCAACATGAGCCACTGCTTAGCATTATCCCTCAACGCAAAGGGAAAGCATTTTAGTCTTAAGTGCTCATCAGTCACACCGTCTCTCAATGGGAAACTAGACACAATCATCATATATTCCCTCAAGAAATTCAAAGAATCTTCAGAGGCGAGGCCATGAAATTGAGGGATCATGTTAAACAGATGGCCTTTTACCTCATAACTTTTTGTTGCCTCATTCAACACAATGCATGACACCGATGTGTCCACCCGCGGCCTAGAAAAGGCATCCATAGTGGGCGCTTGCAAAGCCATATTAATTTCAGGTTCTTCTCCCTCGGTGGAGGAAGTTTCTAATTCACTCAAAGTTACCTCTGTCTCGGTGACAGAAGTTTCAGAATCAGTTTCAAATACTTGAGTAGAGGGAATGCCTCTCTCAACTTTGTCTATCTCGTCGTTCAAAGGAACCAAGTTAGGATCCAATGACCGGCGACCAAACATGCACCGATTAAATAAACTTGTTAAAAATCACAACAAGTCCCCGGCAACGGCGCCAAAAACTTGATGGATAAAATTCCACTATGTAATAAAAACCTTGCAAGTGTACAAGTCACCGAAGTAGCAACGTACAAAAGTAAGGGTCGAACCACAGAGACTCGTGTGCTTTAACAAGTTAATTTAATTAGTGTAAACAAAACAAGAGGGAAAAGGGGGGTTTGATTTTGATTTTATTATTAAACTAAGAAAGCAAAATAAATAAATTAAAGATAATAAGAGACAAGGGATTCATGGATTGGGGATCATAACAATTATCACTTTATGCTTTTTATTTCATGTAAGAAGGATTCAATCTCATTCTTGGGTTCGTTCACAAAAATCTAGGGTTAAGATGTTCATATATTCCGGTAGGTCAAGAAGAACATTAGAACCCTAATAACTCTATCATGTTCATATATTTCGGTAGGTCAATATAAACATTCAAGAATTTCAATTAAAAACTTAAGAACAATGGAACCTAGATTCGTTTGATTTCCGGTAGGTCCTCAATTGAATCTATTCTTCTCAACCATGGTCAAATTACAATTCATCCACGCAAATGCAATGGTTTGTATCCAAATAAATTCAAGAGGTCAAAAGTATATTCCGGTAGGTCAATACAATTGATCTCAAGAACAATAATTAAAACCGTTGAGAAGAACAAGAACAAAAGAGAGATAGGAAGAATTAAAGCTTTAGCATAAAGATCAAATTGTTACTCACCCCAATCCATGAATCTCTTGTCTCTTATTATCTATAATTTATTTATTTTGCTTTCTTAGTTTTATAATTCAATCAAATCAAAAAACCCTTTTCCCTTTTGTTTCGTTTACACTAATTAAATCAACTTGTTAAAGCACACGAGTCTCTGTGGTTCGACCCTTACTTTTGTACGTTGCTACTTCGGTGACTTGTACACTTGCAAGGTTTTTATTACACAGTGGAATTTTTTCCATCAAGTTTTTGGCCTCCCAAGCAGAATGGGAGTTTTCAGTTGTTCCTCACTTGATCCCTCCATACACATTACATAAAAGTCAATAGGGATGATGATTTTATCGATTTTAACCAACACCCCTTCAATAACCCCTAAAGGTCTTTTGATTGAGAGATCCGCCAATTGCAAGTCTCTCATGGGTGGTTTCAACTCACATACCCCCAAACTTCTAAAAACATGAAAGGGCATCACATTAACACTTGCCCCAAGATCCAAAAAACCTTTAAAATCTTGACCCCCTAAAGAAATTGGGATAGTGAAACACCCGGGGTCTTTTTGAACATGTTTAATCTTTTCAAACTCCACACCTCCAGAGGGTATGGTTCTTTCAACATTGGGAGGAGGGGTTTCTAAATTTAATGCAGAAAATACATATTGAACCTCCCCAATCTCATCCTCTTCCTTACTAACATTATCAATATTATCACATTCAAAATTATCAAGGGAAGAAAGAAATACCTCCTCAATCTCATCACTTTCATCCCAAATAGTCACAATAGACTTGGCTTGCTCTGGTGGATTTTGAAAATTTTCTTGTCTTTGGCCTTGTACCGCTTCCACCAACTGTCCAATTTGGGTCTCGTAATCTTCGCATGGAAGCCTCATGATTTCGAAGGCTTGTTGTTGTTCCATCTTGCTTGTTGTTGCTCCATCTTTAACCGCATCATGGGCTCTTCCCAAGGCTCTCTATTCCTCTCAAAGGGCCCCGAGGTGGTGGTTGGGGATGGAGAGTTTTATTCGGTTGATTTCCACCCCATGAGCGGGTTGGGATGTCTCGGTCTGCTTGCCCTCCTAGATTGTATGCATTCCCGTCTTGAATATTGTTGCTTGATGGGAACCTTTGCATATATGACTGCATCGTCTGCACCTGCTCATGATTATATAAATGGGGACTAGTGGTGGGGCAAACTTCATAAGAGTGAGTGTTAGAACCACAAGTTACACAACTATCATGCATTACATTACCAACAGATGACACATTGGAAGCAGAATTGAAAGTACTACTCATGGCCAACTTATCAAATTTTTGATTAAGAAGCGCAATTTGTTTTGAAATCTCATCACTCGACCCTATTCCATTCACACTATTTGTTTTACCCCTTGACCCCTTTTGTTGAGAATTAGATGCTAATCTCTCAAATAGATTTTGGGTCTCATCCAGTTTGGCTCCTAAAGAGCCTCACATTGCGTTATCCACCATGCTTTGATCGGCTTGTGTCAACCCCATAGAAAGTTTGGTGCAATAAAGGCAAAGGAAAATTATGGTGGGGACATTGCACCAAAAGCATCTTAAATCTGTCCCATGCTTCGTGGAATGCCTCAAAAGAGTCCTGTGTGAACCCTATAATTTTCTGTCTAAACGTGGCTAACGTAGCATGTGGGAAGTATTTTCTCAAAAATATATCATGTAATTCATCCCAAGTATTTATGCTCCTAGGTGGGAGCAACGTGAGCCACTTCTTAGCATTATCCCTCAAAGCAAAGGGAAAACATTTTAGTCTTAAGTGCTCATCACCACACCGATCTCTCAATGGAAAACTAGACACAATCATCATATATTCCCTCAAGAAATTCAAAGAGTCCTCCGAGGGTAGGCCGTGAAATTGAGGAATCATGTTAAACAAATGGCCTTTTACCTCGTAACTCTTGGTTGCATTAGTCAACACAATGCATGACACGAGATGTGTCCTTTGCGCGGCTTTAGAGAAGGCATCCATGGTGGGTGCTTGCAAAGCCATATCAAATACAAATTCCTCTCCCTCGGTGGAAGAAGTTTCTAATTCACTCAAAGTTACCTCTGTCTCGGTGACAGAAGTTTCAGAATCAGTTTCAAACACTTGAGTAGAGGGAATGCCTCTCTCAACTTTGTCTATCTCGTCGTTCAAAGGAACCAAGTTAGGATCCAATGATCGGCGACCAAACATGCACCGATTAAATAAACTTGTTAAAAATCACAACAAGTCCCCGGCAACGGCGCCAAAAAACTTGATGGATAAAATTCCACTGTGTAATAAAAATACCTTGCAAGTGTACAAGTTACCGAAGTAGCAACGTACAAAAGTAAGGGTCGAACCACAGAGACTCGTGTGATTTAACAAGTTGATTTAATTAGTGTAAACGAAACAAAAAGGGAAAAGGGTTTTTTTTTTTATTTAATTGAATTATAAAACTAAGAAAGCAAAATAAATAAATTAAAGATAATAAGAAACAAGGGATTCATGGATTGGGGATCATAACAATTATCACTTTATGCTTTTTATTTCATGTAAAAAGGATTCAATCTCATTCTTGGGTTCGTTCACAAAAATCTAGGGTTACGATGTACATATATTCCGGTAGGTCAAGAAGAACATTAGAACCCTAATAACTCTATCATGTTCATATATTTCGGTAGGTCAATATAAACATTCAAGAATTTCAATTAAAAACTTAAGAACAATGGAACCTAGATTCGTTTGATTTCCGGTAGGTCCTCAATTGAATCTATTCTTCTCAACCATGGTCAAATTACAATTCATCCACGCAAATGCAATGGTTTGTATCCAAATAAATTCAAGAGGTCAAAAGTATATTCCGGTAGGTCAATACAATTGATCTCAAGAACAATAATTAAAACCGTTGAGAAGAACAAGAACAAAAGAGAGATAGGAAGAATTAAAGCTTTAGCATAAAGATCAAATTGTTACTCACCTCAATCCATGAATCAAATAATTTAGCCTTGAATGGCCATTAAAATAAACAAAACAAAACCTTGTTCTTTCATCTTCATAAATAAATAAAAACCTAAACTAAAAATATAGAGAGAGAATGATAAAAATCAAAAGATCCAAAGATCCCAAAAGAAAAGATAAAAAAATCAAAGATCATACAAAACTAGTCTAGGGTTGTTTATATAGGAGGAGGGAGGTGAAAATCCTTTTTGGAAACAAATTAGGGTCAAAATCCTAGTCAAAATAGAACATCTCTCGAAATCCCTGGCTGATTCTGTGCAAATCTGTGGAAAATCTTTAGAATCCTTTCAAAATAAGGAAACTGGCTGCATCTGTCCGTACATACCGGGCGCGCGCCCACTGAGACCGGGTGTACGCTTGTTTTCAATCTGGTTACTTTCGGGCGTGCGCCCAATTGGACCGGGCGTGCGCCCACTTTGAATTTCCAAAGCCCAACCCAATTTCAATTAATCTGCTCGGCCCATGTTCAATTGCCTTGCTTGGTCATAGCTTCCAGTTTGGCCCCATTTGCCTAACCATTCTCGGCCAGCACATGAAGTGGCCGGCCACATGTTGCAATCCTTTCTAGCATTTTATGTATTATATGTTATTCGATTCGTCCCACAATTTTGCAGTCGCACTTTGACCACTCTAATGAATTCTTTTGCACTTCGCTCTTTAGGATTTTATTTTTCATTTAATCCCACGAATTTTTATATATCAAATTCGTCCAAAAATTCCATATTTCCAATTTAGTCCCTTAATTTCCAGTATTTCCACTTTGGTCCTTGAACTTCCAAATTTCCGTTTTGTCCCAAATTTTCCAAAATTGCAATTTGATCCAAAAGCTTCCAAAGTACGCTCCAATCCTCCGTTTTCAACATTGTTGCACTTCAACCCCTGTACTTTCAAAACACTAGAAAATACATTAAATTCCCAAGGTTTCGAGCACCAAATAAGCTAGGAAATATATCTTTTGGATGGGTAAAACCACATCCATCATGACTCTAGGTAAAAGAAAAAAAAGTGTAGCTTCATATGCTTGTTTCTGCTCGGACTTTTTTGCATAACCTTCCCTTTCGTCATGTTACATTTTGATTGAAGTAGCCTTCATAATTCTTTAATTGGTGATATTCATAGATTTCAAATGGAGTTTCCTCCCGTGTGCTTTCTTGTTATCTTACCATGGAAGAAGTGATGGAATTCTCCCATTGTGAACACAAACATAATCAAGCTTTTGTAAGTAGCTGGGTTGTGAACTCAAATTGATAAGCTAACAGATGATATATGGCAATCATGTAATTTAAGCAGTTCTGCTTATTAAAAGCGGCAATTATGGTGCTTGATATGAATGACTCTGAGAACAGATGATATCAGCTGAAGTGTTCTCGATTATGATTAATCAAATCGAAAGGTGGTGAGCATCAGTGTCTTGATGATAATGGAGATGCACCCCTTGAACTTGGGTTTGGATTTTGGACATGTTTGACGGAAGATGTCTACATAGTACAATTATATAAAGATATTTCAGCAGAAAACAAAGTTGGTTCTGATTGTGCTATCATTTTCTCTTTTCATCTGTTAGTTGGGTGAAATAGAAACTTCTCAGTCTTTGGTTACTTATTTGTTTGTAGATTTTATGAACTTTTAACTCAAATCTTTGCAGCCGATGTGTCATGGCCCGCGAGATCCCCAAATTACATGAAGAGGTAGGATCATGGCCAGTATCTTTAGCTTGATCAGCAGAGATTCATGCTGTTAACCAATTTTACTTGTGGATCTTAGATATTGTTCATAGAAGAGTTTACGCCATTAATATATACCAAAGTATTTAATTTACTTGTTTAATTCAATGCTAGAATTAGACTCGAGGATGCGTAGTCCTATATAGCCCTTTGAAGGACCCTGTCATACATTTCCCTTTGACCTCTTAACTGTTGCGTTTGACTTCACTTCAAATACCTCTTTGAGCTGAATAATGACTGTATCCCAATAATTATATAAGATTTCACGTTTGCAGATTAAGCAAATTAAACTGAATAATTGTAGCGCTAATTTATAATATTAAAATGAATTTTTGCAGAATCCACAATGGATAGACCTGTACGTGGGTATTTCTTGAAAAACATTATTTGAAGTAGTTTTATAGCACATTGCATGTTTGTGTCCATGTCACTTCTATATGTAAATGAATATTGGATAAATCTATATGTTGGCTTTAGGGGTGATATACTAACTAGTGTCTGATGGCCTAATTAGTTTTGGCGAGGTACTCTAGGAGAAGCAAGAGAAGCGTTTTCAATTAATCAGTCAAAGGGAGAAATTGCTTTTCTTATTGAAGGCAGGCCGATTTGTGATACTGAAGTCCCATCAGATACCCAGCTAGAGAGTGATTTGAGGGATTTGATCTCCAATGGTCACAGCCTTTCTACGGTAATGCCATTTTCAAGTTATGCTTATGCTATGATCGAGTCTTAAACAAAAAATATGACATGTTCAATTCCTGAAGTTCATATATTGTCATCGTTCTTATCTGAAGTTGGTCAACTCAAACTTCTCCTTTGTTCTCATTCAGGCAGTCAAATTGGTGGCGGCCGGAACAAATGTGAGAAGAAAAACAATATATTCTCTTGCACTTAAAATGTTTGGAAACCGACTTCAGACAGAGAATGATGAAAGTGATGGTAGAAAGACAGCTTTTTGATTGTGTAGAGTAATACCAAAACTATTCTGGTTCATATTTATGACATGTTTGGTAACCTCAATTCCAAGCATTGATTTCGGAATTGGAATAAAAAAATGAAATTCACGGAACAAAATACACTCTTCCAATTCCAATGACATGGCTTGGCATTCGGTAGCCAAACATACCCTTAGAGTAACTTGCAACAGTTAACACCCATCTTCTTGTAGCCACGAGTTAAAAATTTTAACTTACTTTTTCCTTGTTAATTTGTTTACTTAGTTTGTGATTTGGATTTATGGAAATAATGCATGGAGCCAAAGTTCACAGCGGAAAAAGATACAATAAGATTCATGTGAAGTCTTTCTTTTAGGGATAAATGACAATTTGGGGGTTATTGAGTTTGTGAGTTGTTGCCATTATAGGGTCAAATGTAATGTTTGTGTTAGAAAAACTCAATTAAGTCACGGTATCTCTCATGTGCGCTTATATTTGCAGATATCTCTCATGTGCACTTATATTGGCGCAATGGAATCATTTTGCCATCTCTTCATGTTTCATTGTCTTCTTTCTTCCTTCAAATGTGATGGATCTGGGGCCTGTGACATCCAACTGCATAGCAATCGAAATGTCAACCTTTAGATTCATTTTAAGGCATTAGTGTCTTTCAACCCCCTACTTTCACCAACAGAGGGTGTTCGATTTGTGAAGTTTTAATTTCAACCCTTAGGACAATACTTCAGTGAAGTTCGGATTACATAGACCCAATATCATAGTAAGGTAAACACCGTGTAAGTTTGTTATTCGCCCTCACCTACTCCTACCCATAACCCCAAAACATATGTAAATTACAATAAGAACAACAACAAGAAGAATGCGTTAGATGAAGGTTTAAGAGCAAGTTTTAGGCCTACCAACTGGTTGTTAGTGTTAACAAACCCCCAACTCCCAAGCAAACAACAACAACATTAAACAAATCAAACAAACATTCAACCAAACACACGCCATTTGGGTTCCTCTCATCAAGAACCTTCTTCTCCGAGGCCGCCAGCATTTTCCCTATTTGGGTTTATGTGCTTGTCCCCACGTGTTGAATTTTGGTACTCCCACTTCTATATTCCAAATACTATATTAGATATTCAACTACTGTTAAATTAATAATCCTAGTATTAATCTTATTTAATTTTGTTTAATATGATCATAATATAATGATTGTTGCTTTCTATCCAATCATTGGAATAGTTTACTAGTAATTGAATGGGTGTCGATGCTCAAATGATGAGGGAGGAGGGACGGGTAGATTTGGGATCTCCTTAATTTGGTCATCCTCTCTCTCTCTCTCTCTCTCTCTCTCTCTCTGGATACTGTTTTTGGATTTTTCTGTCTTCTTCTCTTCCCTCTTCAAATTCCCTCTCCTCATGACCCAAACCAACTCTACACATACTCCATAATCTGTCAATTCCAAGGTACTAATTCTCATCCCTTGTCAATCTCTCCTCTCTCTCTCTCTCTCTCTCTCTCTCTCTCTCTCCCTATATATATATATTTCCTTAAATTTTGATTTTCTTGAGTACCTGGGACGAAGACTGAGCTGTGGCTTAGTTCAGTTGATGTGAGTGTGGTTATGCTGATAAAGTAGGTGAATTTTGTATCTGGGTGTGCTTTTGCTATGCATATCTAACCTGTCTTCTACTTCTGAATTATGGGTATTTGTGTTCTTTACTGATACTCCTTCCTCGGTCCCAAAATGATCTTCCCACTGTTTTGTCGTTAATACGAAGGTACTTTTAGCAATAATTTAAGGTTAATTTAATTATCCTAATGAAAATTTAAAACTTGTTATTGATACACTATTATTAGGATAATTAAATAGATCTAAATTTATTGCTCAAAGTACGTTCGTTTTAGATTAACGACAAAAAAAGTAGGAAGATCATTTCAAGACGAAGGGAGTACTAGGTTATTTTTGAGGTATAACAATTGATCAAACTGTAAAGCTGATGAACTTTTCTGCGGTAGATGAGGATGATGATTCTAGGTTGACTTTCATCATAGAATTTCCTAGTTGTGGTAATTGTGATTGAAACCCTCCTCCCACCAAACCATGCGAAAGGAAAAATAGGTCAATCTTGGTAAATGAATGATGGTACAAATTTTTATGTGCACCCGCAACTTCTCTAAGTTTTAGCTTCAATCCGTAAATTGACTTATTATGGATCATTCAAGCTGTAGCTGTGCAAATGGTACGAATTGACTTTATCATTCGGTTTGAAATTTGTGTTATTGCAAATTGGTTTGCCACTCTTTAGATGCATTTCTTAGATGCTCTGCTCTGCTTGCAATTATGATTATGTGTTCTTGCTGCTGCTACTAGTGATCTTACGATGGCAGATTGATAGATGTTTGTCAACTATAATCTCCTCGGTCCATATAGGTTGTTCTTGCTCCTAATGATGTAATTACTGTGTTTTGCTTTTTGGTTCCTCTTGTTGCCAAGTCGTCTTTTTGAATTTGGGGAAAGAGTTTACAAGCTTTAATTACTTTCTGTACCTGTCGTTTTAGGCATCAACGGCTGCCAAGGGAATCCATAATCTACCATTTCACATTGACTGAAGCTGGGATTTTGTAAGATAAGAGGAAGAGAAAGATGGCTACTTACTACTCTACTTCAAACAATCAAAGTGATGTTTTCCCAAGTGCTTATTTCTTTAGCCAAAAGCCTCCTGATTCTTATCCCGAACCAAACTGCCCTTCTGATAACATAATCTATCAAAACCAATCCTCTTTCTCAGAGCTATTGTCTGGAAGTTCTCTGCCTCATAGCTATGGTGGCAGAGATGAGTTCATTCCACTGACAACCAATTCTTTGGATATGCAATCAACCAGTGGTCCCCACATGCTTTCAAGAGCCAAGCATCATAGTTTGGATGATGAACATGATTTGCAGTACCAAGAATTGTCCCTAAGCCTGGGAATGCAAATACCATCTACTATGGAATTACCTGCATTTCCGTATGAGTTTAAGAACCAAGGTTCCTTTTACCTTGTGAGCTCCCATCATGAGGATCCAGGGGAACACGAACAACCCTCTCATAGTAAAGAATTCGAAAGTTCTGAGTATTTGTCGTTTAATTTAGCTGGTGGTGCTCATAATACTAGTAAAAATAGACCAAACTACCCTCAATGCTCTATAAGCTCCGACCATATTCATCCCAATCCAGATTCTTATGAACCATCAGGTTTTGTGGCCAAAGTTTTTAACTCGAGGTATCTCAAACCAACACAGCAGTTTCTTGATGAAGTAGTCAATCTTCATGAAGCACTGAGAGAGCTGAAGATGAACAGACACCTTCATAAGCTTGGTTCAGATGGCTCTCAAGAGAATAGCTCGAAGTTGGACCCTCATGAGTCAACAACCAGCCCCTCTGCTGAACTCTCTCCTTCAGAACGACAGGACTTGCAGAGCAAGGTCTCAAAACTATTGTCCATGTTGGACGAGGTAAGCCCACCATCCCCACTGTCATGTGTGTGTGTCCGAATAAATGTCGCATTTGACCTCTCAACGTTTTTAAGGAAGGCGCTTTACGAGTTAACACATTACTTGTACAATGATAAAATTGCACTACGTCACTTATTTAGAAATGCTACATTTATTTTGGGACGCTCCGAAATGGAAAGTGAAAACATTTATTATGGGACGGAGGGAGTATATAACAATGAATCTTTTATTGTAGCTGGATAGAAGATACAAAGAATATTATCATCAGATGCGGATGGTTGAATCTACATTCGAGATGGTGGCAGGGTATGGGGCTGCAAGGCATTATACAGCACTGGCCCACCAAACAATCTCTCGACACTTCCGCTGCTTGCAGGATGCAGTTAATAGGCAAGTTGAAGAAACACGTCGACGCTTAGGGGAAAAATATGACTCACCAAGTAGTCAAGTATTACCACGTCTCCGTTATGTAGACAAGAAGCTGAGGCAACAAAGGGCTCTCCAACAACTTGGTATGCGACGCCATTCTTGGAGACCACAAAGAGGGTTGCCTGAAGGCTCCGTTTCAATCCTTCGTGCTTGGCTTTTTGAACACTTCCTTAATCCGTATGTTTTTAAATTTTTCGATCATTTCTTCAACTAGTACTGGAAAGAAGTTTTGACTAATCATCTCTAGCTTTTATGTTTATCAGTTACCCTAAGGATTCAGAGAAACTCTCGCTATCAAGGCAAACAGGCCTCTCAAGAAGCCAGGTATATAGCCTCATAAACTGTTTCCCTCATTAATTAGTTAGTCTCTGGTTGGCATAGAAGTACTTAAGGCTCAAAGCGTTTACATGGTTGCGCGTTTGGTGTAAGCTGGCTTTTGGTAGAATTACAAGTTAGATGCCTCTCATATTGGACTAACAGTGATCCCAACATTTATTCAACAAAAGTGCTTTTAAGTAGGAGGTTTCTCAAACTAGACAAATTACGTCTACGAAAAAAAATAAAAAATAATAATTAAAAAAAGAGAGAAAAAAGAGAAAATGCCTCAGTGGCTATTAGATGAGCTAAACTTGTATTGAACTCATTGTGATGAATAATAATAACTAACGTTTGAATCAGATTGCAAACTGGTTCATAAATGCGAGGGTGCGGCTTTGGAAGCCCATGGTTGAAGATATGTACAAAGAGGAGTTTGGTGATTCCGAGCTTAGCTACAGATCTTCACCTGAACTTGTTGAGCCTAAAGCAGTAAAAGAGAAGTCCCTGGTTCCAGTAGATAGAGCCAATGAGTTGCATACTTTGGCTTCACCGGCTTGTGCTGATGGCTTCATCGGCATTGGAGCGTCAAACTTGCAACGTAATGTACGGCCTAAAGTGGATAGCTCGGACTTGGTGGATGAGTACAGGTTTGATAACAGCCATCCGACACATCATGATTTTGTGGTATAATAACATGCAGCGTGACTCGTCATTTTTTTTCCTTTTTTGTGTAAAGTGGCAGTGTACGTACAGATATGATATAGGTGTCCAGTTAGTCGCATATTCAAACTTGCCCTTGATCAAGAGCAAATTTAAAAGAAAAAAAATTGTTTATTTATTTTGGGACAGAGGTAGAAGGATTTAGCAAATATATGATCATATGCATATTCTGGATGAAGGAACTTGTAGATGTACTCCTAAACAGGTAAAGATGCATCATCTGTTCATCTAATAAATTTGATTTGTTATATTGTTGATTGACTGCGAATTATTCATATAAATTCTAAGAATATACTCCCACTGTCCCACAACAAGTGACACACACTGCCATTTTGGGCGTCCCACTGATTAGTCACACTTCCTAAAATGGAATTTTTTTAATACTTCTTTATTCATGAGACCCACTTGTCATACTCACAACACTTTTCAAATTTACTATTCTCTCCACTCATTCTATCTCCTACTCAACTATCTACACTCACAACACATCAACCTTTTCACTTTTTCTTTAATTCTCGTGCAAAACAGTAACTGTGTCACTTGTTGGGGGACGGAAGGAGTATAACTCCTAGGTAAACACTGAAATTAAGATTTTTTTTTTTTTTTTTTTTTTGGTACAAGCCCTTTTACTATTGAGGCATCTAAGTCATAAAGTCCATAATGAGGGAGTACAAGAGTACAAGTCAGCACACAGTAGCCTTCTGCTTCCTTCATTATTTATTGACATAGTAATAATCAGTTGGTGGGCCTATAGTTGTGTAAGGTAAAGGGTGTACTCATTACAAGTTTACAAAATTATTAGTACTCCATAATCTAAACTAACCATCCCATCCCATACCCTAAGAATCTTTTCTATCTCTTCAGCACACCAAACCAATATATTACGCTGTAAACGAAATGTATAGCTACGGATTTGTTATTACGCTGTAGCAGTCTATAGAAATATGATCATATATAAATGTGTGTTGGTCCACATATTACTCATTCAATCTGATGCTTATCATACAAAGATGTACTCCCTCCGTTTCGTCCGAAGTTTCACCTTTTACCCAAATGGATGTTCCAGTAGAAGCTTGACCTTTTCTAAAATGGTAATAAATATGGGCCCCATTTGTCAACCTCACTCACTTTTTCCTCTCACATACTTAAATTGCGAGGCCCACTTGTCATATCCACTAACTTTTTCCCCTCACATATTTAAATTGTGGGCTCCACTTGTCATATCCACTCACTTCTTCCCTCTCACAACCCTTCTCCCACAATTACTATTCTTAATTTACGTGCTTCACGAAAATGGTGAAGCATCGGGCGGGGATGGATGGAGTATATGTGAATTATATGCACACTTATTGTTGCACAGCAATTGCTACAATTCGGTAGCAACTTTGTCGTTGTAACAGATGCAATTCTCTCTCTCTCTCTCTATCTCTCTCTCTCTCTCACACACACAAACACACACACACATTTGGCCATAACAATGAAATCTCACCAGCAAGTTGTATGTCCATATAAATTATTCTTACAAATAATCTATAATTTGATGTTTATATTGATCTGGTAAATGTATATGAGTAAAAACTCTAAGCATTGCACAAACAAAATAATCTTATGTATTTTACATGACTGATATTTGCCTTGAAAGATTGTTTTGTGATATCAGTGTCCTTGTCTTAAAAGATTATGTGTATTTTTACACTGCTCAATTGAAAAAAAAAAAAAAAAAAAAAAAAAAAAAGGTTAGATATTCTCATATGGGTTTTGCAAACAGACAATCTTAAAACTAAGAGTGTACAAAAGACCCACTTTTCTTCTCTTTTCTTTATCTCTTTTCACACAGGTGACAGTTTGAGTGTCCCAAAGAAATGTGGTGGCAGCTGAAGCAGGAAAGGAAGGGGCATTAAAGCTGAAAGATGGTGTGGTGGGGGGATTAAAGGCTTTTGATTGTTGTTTTGTAGTCAGGGAAGGGAGTAGGGGACCATCTATTTTCCTGTCATTTTCGGGATTTTCACTTGGCTGAGCTATAGCTTTGCCTCTTTGTACAGGGGTCTATGTTTATAGGATTTCTAGCTTACAGCTCCTCCTCCTCCTTATTTTTGCATGCTTACTGGATACTCCTGTAGAGAGAGAGAGAGAGAGAGAGAGAGAGAGAGAGAGAGAGAGAGAAGAATCTTTGCTTTCTTGTTTGAATGAGCAATTACCAAGTTGAGGTATGATTGCACTTGTAAGCTAGGTTTTTCCCAAGCTTTGCTCACTTAACCTTGTTACATTGGATAATTATTTGAAGAACACATCTCAACTTTATTGATAATAATAAAGTCCTATTTATACAATTCTAATGAAGTAATTTGAGCACAAATCCAAGACTAAATCTAGGAGAATCATAGCTAGAGTTGGTTTAGGAAACAATGACAATATAACTTGTAACACAATCTATGTAGAAGAAGAAGTTGGTGAAGAAGTATTGTTAACATGCCCCCGCAAGATGGACGACCGAATGGATAGGCCAACCTTGGACATAATATCTTGATAACGAGCTCGAGCAAGCGGTTTTGCCAAAGCATCCGCCAATTGATCACCCCCTGAAATATGAGAAACCTGTAATTGTTGAGCTTGAACTCGTTCACGGATAAAGTGATAATCAAGTGATAAGTGCTTTATCCTTGAATGAAATTTAGTATTGGCAACTACATAAGTAGCACTTAAATTGTCGCAATAAATAACAGGAGGCGATGACAACACAACATGAAGTTCACTAAGTAAATTTTGAAGCCATAGGACCTCCGTCGTTGCCGAGGCAACTGTTCTATACTCAGCCTCAGTAGTAGACCGAGCTAGAGTTTTCTGCTTACGAGAACTCCATGAAAGCAAATTCGAACCAAGGTATACTAAATATTCTGTAGTGGAGATGTAGTTGTCACTATCCCCAGCCCAATCTGCATCAGTAAGGCATGAAGTGTAGAGGGAGACTTGGAGCGAAGAAGTAGACCATGAGAGCTGGTACCCACTAAGTAACGTAGAACTCTTTTCAAAGCGGCCCAATGAAGATCAATAGGGTTTTGCATGAACTGTGATAATCTATTAACAGCAAACGAGACATCAACTCGCGTAAGAGAAAGATATTGAAGAGTACCCACAATATTTTGGTATTCAGTAGCATTAGAGATAGGTGTAATATGCACTTTGAGTGGGTGAGTAACATACGAAGATACAAGGGGAAGATTTTGGATCAAGTTTGTTGTGTGTGTAGGGACGGAGCCATGGATAGCATAGACATCCAAAATTACGTAGCTTGAAGTAGTTTGGTGGTTTGCCAAAGAGTTTGAAGAACGTAGATTGAAGTTGAAGTGTAGGAGTTGGCATGCGATTAATGAGATAGCAGGCGGAGACAAAAGCATGAGTCCAAAATTTTCAAGGCATGTGAGAATGGGTGAGAAGAGATAGCCCCGTTTCAACAATGTGTCGGTGGAGGCGTTCAGAAAACCCATTGTGTTCAGGTGTGTGTGGAGGAGATGTGAGATGGTTGATACCAAATGATGTGAGAAGAGGCGAAGACCAATATACTCTCCACCATTGTCACTAAAAATAGTTATGATGGATCGATTAAAAAAAATTCCACAAGCTTTTTGAAATTGGTGAATATATGAGTAGCATCATTCTTGTGTTTAAGAGGATAAAGTCAAGTGTATCGAGTGAAGCGATCAACGAAAACAATGTAATATTTATGACCATCATAAGATAATAGTGGCGACGTCCAAACATCGCTATAAATTAAATCAAGAGAACCATTGGAAGAAAGAGAATTTTCATCAAAATGTAATTTATGACTTTTATTACAATCACAAGCATTAAAATGAAAATTAGAAGTTATAGGAATATCTAAATCAAAAGAAGAACTAATAGTACGTAAAATCGAAACAGAAAGATGCCTTAATCTATGATGCTAGTTGACTGTGGAAGATGATGACATTGTGACGTGAACAGCAGGAGATTTGAGAAGCCATTCATAGACACCAGAGTTTGAATTGCCTTGAAGAAGAATGGTTCCCGTGCGAATGTACTTCACAACAAAGGAATTGGATGAGAAAGTGATAAAGGTATTATTATCAAGACACAACTTAGATATACTCCCTCCATCCATTTACATACTTCACACTTTCTATTTTGGGCGTCCACATACTTACTTCACACTTTGTTTTTTTACCTAAAATGGAAACTTTATATTATTAAAATATTAACCCTACCCCACTCATTCTCTCTCCTACATTATTTTAATACTCACAACACCATTATAATTTAATATTCCCTCCACTCACTCTCTCTCCTATTTTACTTTCACACTCACATGACTTTCAATATAATACTCCCTCCTTAATAACCGTGTAAACAGTAACTGTGAAGCATGTAAATGGACGGAGGGAGTAGATATTATGTTACGAGACACACGAGGGACACGAAGATTATCATTAAAAAGAAGGGGAGAGGAAGAAGTGAGAATAGAGGTGGAACATATGTTGGATATTGGAAGACTCGAGCCATCGCCAATGAGAAGTTCTTCGGTGCCATCATAAGGGGAATGGAGAGAGTGGTTATTGAGATCATGAGTAACATGGTGAGTGACACCACTATCGAAGAGCCAATCGGGTGTGGGTTGATTGGAGGTGGTGGCAGAATAGGCACTGGGATAGGTGGGTTGAGCCACGGTTTTGAGGGCGAGGATTGTTGTTGTTTATGGGATTGGAATTTGATTGAGGTGGGGGTGGGGTTAGGATTAGGGAAGCAGACTTGAGGATAAAGTTGGCGAAAAGTATGGCATTGATTTAAGAAGTGTCCATCTTTTCGACAAAACTGACAACATCCTTTGTAGGGAGCTCGCTGTGGTTGCGGATTGGTGTTAGGAGAATAGGCCGAGTTGGAGTTGGGTGAATATTGTGTAGGGTTTGAGCGGGGGTTGAAGTGTCTAGGTGGATTAGGATTTTTGGATGCATAGGCAACGGTGGCAGGGAAGGTGGTGGTTGTGTGGGATCGATTTTTGAGGGTTAACTCCTTGTTGAGGAATTTTTCATGTAGTTCATAAAAGGAAATTGGGGTGTCGCAACAATGAACAACTTGAATAACACTGTCGTAGTCGGGATCATTGAGTTGATCCAGAATTTTGTCCACTAGATCATTCGGGTCAATAGGGCGGCCTAGGGCTTTGAGGTTGTCAGCACATGTTTTCATATATTCGATTACAGAACGAGTACCTTTTGTGATGTTACGAAGGCGGTCCTTGATTTGTTTTATGTGTCTTTTGGATGGGTTGGCATATGTTTTAGCTAAGACATGCCAACATTCAAGGGTTGTGGAGCATTGAGATATGAGAGGAACAAGAGAGGGTGAGATTGTGCATACCAAAGAAATAAGTAATAATTTGTCTTGTCGGAACTAAGTCTCATAGGCAGGATTGGAAACAATTGTTTGGGTTTGAGTTGGCGGGGTAGGAGGTGTGGTAGGAGGGGTTGTTTCGATTGTGGTGGTGATTGTTTTGGAGGAGGCGTTTGTGACAACGGTGGTGGTTTGGGAAGGAGCAGTTAGGATTCCATCTATGTACTGATAAAGGCCATGGCCAAGTCAGGTGGCTTCTAATTGGATCTTCCAAGCAATGTAATTTATTGGTGTAAGTTTGAGGATGTGAGAGAGGGAGATGACAATAAGGGGTTTGGTTGGTTCGGCCGAATTGGTGAGGTATATGGTTGCTTCGGCAGCCATGGAAAAGAAAAGAAAAGAAAAGAAAAGAAAAGAAAAGAAAATTTAATTTTTTGGTAATCTAAGCTCGTGATACCATGTTAGATTGGATAATTATTTGAAGAATATATCTCAACTTTATTGATAATAATAAGGTCCTATTTATATAAGAGGGAGTCTCCTGTGAGAACACACATATCCGTCTCATGGGTGAGACGGGTCGGAATGACCCGAATCCTGGACCCATAACCCGACCTATAAATACTTCGACCTAACGAAAACACACACAAACACATAGTGAAAGGTGATCCGCTAATCTACACACACAAACACGCACTGAAAATCAGAGGTCGCCGGAGGGACACGATTCCGAAGACTGAACCTAAAAATCCAGATCAAAGGTCGCCGGAGTAGATTATTCAACAACAACAACTCAGATCTAGCAAAATCAGAACAAAATCCAGATCTAAAATTTTCAGATCTCGTCTCGCCGAACGTTAATGGAGAACGATATACAACATCAGCAACCTAATGACGGTAAGATTGTTACTAGAAACTAGATTTCACATTATTTAACTTGAATTTTGATATGAATTTGCATAACATTACACACACACATGAAACTTTCTGATCTATTACGATTATATTTAACAAGTATTACTTCAACAAATGTGAACTATTATTTTAAATATAAAGCTATAATTTAGAAGAACATTATTTACTGTCATTGTTACTGAACGGTATAAACCGAGCAACGAACATGGGTTTGCCCGAACTTGGGCCCAACTATATTGGACAGTGGATATTGTCTAATTATGAAGTATTAGGGCCGAGTAAGATCTTCCTCGTACGCCGAGGAACATTTATCTCGGCCTTCTATCATCATTTTTGGGCCGCCATATCGGAATTACCGAGGAAAGAGAAGTTATTTGCTCAGCATATATGCAAGTGACGAGGAAAGAAAATCATTCTCCCCGGCATATCTCTGTGTCGGCCATTTACCAAATGACGAGGAAACAAAGTCATTTTCCTCGGCTTATTTGCCAAAGGCCGAGGAAAATCATTTGTCTTCCTCGGCGTTCCGGCTAGCAGTTACAATCCTTATTCAACAAGGATTATACAGTTGTAACCCCATCAAGATTACAATTACCAATAGCAATTCAAGTCAAACAATGACTCCTTAACAGATATAATTCTCTTAAGATTATATCTTATCTATTTACAAGTTCATTCCAACATGGATTCTATCTATCCATTCCTATAAATACAAGCCCCATGGCTCATTATTGGGTACGTTACTTTTTACATTGGAGAAACTCTGTCAATTTGATTTCTCTAATATCAACCGTGAACTTACTCTCACGCCGGAGGGCCTTTAGCCGGATCCGCCCCGGCTTAGTTTACGTGTTTTCTCTTATTTTCAGGCCTTGCAATCGCCGGAGCATTCGACGCTTGGATTTGGGCTGTTTTGACGATTTTGCCGGGAAATCGATTCAAACACCCTTTGTTTGGCCTGGAAAATCTCGCCTGAGAAGCTATTTTCCGTTGGATTTGTTCTTGATTGAAATCGGAAATTTTTGCTCCGACAGGCTCTGTTCTTGATTCGGTCGAAATTTGTAAACTTCCACCGGAAACCGCATTAATCGGCCGGAAACCGCTAGTTCACGTACGAAGCAAAATTTGTGGCTTGAAATTTTGTGTTGGAAAAATCACAATTGGCTGTTAATTTTTGGTTAAAATTTGCCCTAAATTTAACCATAAATTCGGTTCTGGTGAAATTGTGATTTTTGGAAAATTTCGCATTTAATAATCTTTGTGAATCATAATGGACGGACAATTCACAAGTGTTACAGGCGAGGATCCCACCCAGGTGAATGGGGAAACACGGAGCCGAGGAGCCACCGCCTCCTCCTCCTCCTCTACCTCAAGCCGATGCCATTCCTCCCCCTTGCCGCTACGACTCTTCGTTCTACGGGTCGTGCAAATGCCGAGGAGAGGGCAATGACCTTCCTCGTCCTACTCGTGCTCGTGGGAAGCAAGGTGAAGGAAGAAAACAAAGAATGCCGACGCCGGTCAAGCAGGAGGATCTCAACCCGTTGACCGACGCTCTTTGTTACACAAACAAATGGAGACTTTGCAAAGGATGTATGAAACGCAAGTTGCTCTGTTGCAAATGGACCCAGATCATTCCATGGCTCCCTTCATTGTACCATCAATGGGCCCACCTTTGAGAAAGGAACAGTGGAGAGCATCGTGCTCCTCCCCGAAGACCGCCGAACTACCAATGCCGCTCCTGTGGATTCTCCTCGCCCTCGGCATAACAAGAAGCGTAAGGACCCCGCGGTCGACCCGAGAAGCCAAATAACTCCTAGGGAAGAGGAAGTGAACTCCAAGGACCTAAGGACAAGACTCCGCCTTGAATAGGCGCCTATCCCCGCTCGCCTCATCATGACACCTAGGCGTCCCGCGTCTCCTCGAGCTCGTCGGCCGATTCTCCTCGTCCTCATCGCTCGCATTCTCGTCGTCCTCGTCGACCGGACTCTCCTCGTCCTCGGCATCGAGAATTTGCTAGGCCAAGGACCCCAGAGCCCTACAGATGATACTTGGCGCGCAAGACCCGGAACCAAGACGTGATAGGGCCCCCTCCGACGTGATGGCCACGCATGAAGCGGAGCACGCAGTGGCAAATGATCGCCCTAAAGACAAATCGATCGAAGTTCTCAACGAAGCACTCGCTCAAGCAGTGAGAAGGAAATAGAAACAAAGCAATGGGAGCCGTTGAAACAAAGGCCGGATGATATGGAGAGGGGAAAGAAATATAATGATGACGATTATGATTGGGGCCACACGTCCGTTTTCCTTGAGGATAACCGCCGCACCTCCCCATCCTAACCTCAAGCTCCCAAATTTCGAGAAATATAACGGAACAACCGACGCCAAGGACCATGTGCAAAGTTTTGAACAAACCATGAATCTCCTCACCACCGTCGATGACTTGCTCGCAAAGCTTTCGCGAGCACCTTTTCCGAATGCCTTTGACTGGTTCCGTGAGCTCAAGAAAGGTTGCATCGATTGGCCGGAGGGGCATGAGGGAGAATGTTCTTAGATCATTTTGCCACTACCGGGAAAAGGAAGATGAGATTAACCGACTTGGCCAACATTGAGCAAGGGAAAGGAGAGACCACCCTCGCCTACTACAATAGGTTCCGAAAAATGGCGGATCAAGTCGAAGAAAGCCTTACCGATAGGGAGGTCATAGTTTGCTTCAACTCGGGTTAAAACTGCCCCCTCATTTATGAACTCTCGCCCAGTGGAACCCGGGCCTCCAAGGCCGAATTATACAAAGTGGCTTATGCCATTTCCATGGCCGAGGACAAGACAAAGAAAAGGGTGCCGACAAGACGGAACCCGAAGCAACTAACTCCCGACGTAATGACAATGGGAACGGCAAGAAAGGAAAGAATAGAACCGTAAGCACCGAGAAGCCGGAGTTCACCCCTCTTACAAAGCCCATCTCCGAAATCATGCAGATGGTGAACCTTCCTCCACCTCGTCCGCCGACCGATAACCCAAAATATCCCCGCAACAAGAACAAATACCGTGATTTTCACAAGGACAACGGGCACACCACCGATGGTTGCTGGGCCCTTAAGAAGATAATCCAACAATGGGTTGACGAGGAAAGTTAGACCGTTATGTCATGAAGAAAGATGGCAAGCGAAAGCGGAAGCAAGAGGAGAGTGAAGATGACTCCAAGAGTGAGGATGAGGGATCGAAGGCCTCCTAGTGGCTAAACTACATGTGGATCCGTGAAGAGGTGACCTCCACCGTAAAGCTAAGGGACCAGCATCCACGAGCTAAGCAAAGTATACCATGTCCCCTGCTGATCCATAAAGCGTAAGAAATCATTAGTTTTTCTCCGAATGAGTTGGCAGGAAGTCGAGCGGCTCGTGAGCGTGCCATTGGTCATCAAGGGTCGAATTGACAATGTTGAATCCGAAAGACTTCTTGTTGACACGGGGGCCTCCCGTGACATCTTGTATTATTCAGCCTTCCAACAAATGGGGTTGAAGGACACTGCGCTAGATCCATATCATGGAAGGCTTGAAGGATTCACCAATCATAAGGTTGGAGCAAAGGGAACCGTAGAACTAGAACTCGAAGTCGGCGATCATCCCTTCCGAGCCAAAGCTACTGTCACTTTCATAGTCATGGATTTGACTAGTGACTATCATGCGATTATCGGCATTCCAAGTCAAGCCAAACTTGGGATGGTAGCCTCCCTTCCCCACCAGCGAGTTAAATTTCCCACTCGTGCTGGCATTGGATGCGTGAGGGCAACCCCCAAAGATTTCTTGGAACATGTTGTCAAGAGCCGGAAAAAGTCAAAAAGCGTGGAGATAGATACGCCCGAGGAGAACATCAAGATCACCAAATCACAGAAGACCACGGAAACTAGCTCTAGAATGAACTATATCCGTGAAGTATGGGAAAGTGAGGAAGAGGAACCTATGGTCCTAGAAATTGTGGATGACCAAGGCGTAACTCTACCCACACTGGAAGAAGAGCCTATGGTCCTAGAAACTGCGGATGACCAAGGCATAATTCTACCCATCTCCGAGGAAGACCCCATTCTCGTCAATGACCAGAACTCGGGGGCCAACCATGACTCGGGGAAGAACAATCTTCCAGACATCGATAAACTTATGGAGGAAGAAGGCCTCAAATGTAAACGACAATGAAGGGAGGAGAATCGTAGAGATCATCATCGAATCCCCGGAATCTCGAGACGGACCTGTAAATGAAGCCCGTGGATGAGC
Source organism: Adenophora triphylla var. japonica (assembly GCA_022495995.1). Classification (NCBI taxonomy): domain Eukaryota; kingdom Viridiplantae; phylum Streptophyta; class Magnoliopsida; order Asterales; family Campanulaceae; genus Adenophora; species Adenophora triphylla. The sequence goes on along the minus strand of JAFEMH010006795.1, from coordinate 28,519 downwards.
TAGAAGAGGTAGTCATTAATCCCGACTATCCCGAACAAAAATCAAGCTAGGAGGCCAGCTATCACAGGAAGAGAAAGAAAGAATCATATCCCTCTTGGAAAACAAAGCTCGACGTCTTTGCTTGGAGAGTCGAAGACATGAGGGGGATCAATGAAGAAGTAGCCCTCCACCGCTTAGAAGTTGATCCTCTAGCGAAGACCATCTCCCAAACGAGGAGAAATTTTGCAAGGGACAAGGAGGAAGCTATAAAAGAAGAGGTGCGAAATTACTCGCCGCCGGAATAATTCGCGAAGTCAAATACCCCGTCCGGTTGGCAATGTCGTTATGGTGAAGAAGCAAAATGGGAAATGGCGCATGTGCATAGACTTTACCGATCTAAACAAAGCCTGCCCCCAAGTGACAGCTATCCTCTCCCTGCAATTGACAAGTTAGTGGACTCCATTTCTCGGACACCAAACTCTCAGCCTTCTTAGATGTCTACTCGTGCTATCATCGATAAAAATGGCGAAAGAAGACATCGAGAAGATCGCCTTTCAAACACCTTGGGGAATTTCGCTACATCATGATGCCTTTTGGGCTCAAGAATGCCGGTGCCACTTACCAACGGACGGTAAATCAAGTTTTTGCAAGTCGATAGGTAGAAACATGGAGGCTTATATTGATGACATGGTCATAAAGACCAAGGAAGGCAGCCACGTTCACCGACTTAGAAGAGACCATCTCACAATCTCCGAACCAACAACATGAAGCCGAATCCAAGCAAGTGTTGTTCTGAGTTAATGGCAGGAAATTTCGGGCTTCATGGTTTCCCAAAGGGGGATTGAGGCAAACCCGTAAAAGATCAAGGCGCTCATTGACATGAAGGAACCTACCACCATCAAGGAGGTCCAAAGACTTAATGGAAGAATTGCGGCCCTTGGAAGATTCATCGCCAAATCCGCCGAAAAGTCACCGCCTTTCTTCAAGATATTGAAGGGCACCAAGAGCTTCTCCCGGACTCCCGAATGCTCGGAAGCATTCCTCCGGTTGAAGGAGTACTTGGGTTCCCCTCCCTTGCTTAGCATCCGACTACCGGTGAGATGCTATACGTCTTCCTAGCCGCCACCGATCACGCTGTCGCAGCTGCCTTAGTTCGAAAGGATGAAGGAATTCGTAAGCCCGTCTACTATGTCTCAAAGGCCTCGTCCGATGTGAAAGCGAGATATTTCAATGTGGAGAAGATAGCATACGCACTAGTCATTGCTTCAAGGAAGCTGCGTGCATATTTTTCTCGCACACCCTATCACCGTCTACACCAACGAACCATTGAAGAAAATCCTTCACAAGTTGGACGGCTCAGACGTCTCCTTAATTGGTCAATCGCTCTAACAGAGTTTGATATCACTTACCAACCAAGGAAGACCCTCTTAGCACAGACCTTTGGTTGACTTCATGGTCGAGATCGCCTTTATGGGTGAAAGCATCTCCCCACCTCCCTAAGCAAAACGCGCCGGAGGAAAAGACTCTCCCATTGAGCTCCCATCCAACCGTTGGATCCCGTATACGGACGGATCAGCTACCAAGGAAAGAAGCGGAGCCGGAGTTGTACTAGCAAGCCCGTAGAGGAGAATATACTATACAAGACGCCATCCGCCTGTGTTTCCTCGCCTCTAACAACCAAGCCGAATACGAGGCTCTCATATTTGGCATCGAGTTGGCCTCCTTCTATGGAGCAACTAAGGTGGGCGCTTTCGTGACTCCCAGCCTTGTTGTCAAACAAGTGAAGGGAGAATATAATACTCAAGATGTCACCCTTGCCAAGTATAGAGACCTGGTCCTAGATATGACGAAGAAAATGGAATTTTTCGAGCTCAAGCAAATAGGAAGTGGAAGACAACCAAGTCGCGTACGTTCTCTCCAAACTAGCCACCATGGGACGTGTCTCCTTCTGAGACCAACCCATATGTAGTTTATGCCGAGGAACCCGCGTATGAAAGATTACAAGTCATGCTTACGGACGAGGAAGAGAGATGCCGGATCGATGACTACATCGAATACATTGAGAAGGAGAAACTCCCGTAAGATGATGCTCGAGCCAAGCTTATCAAGAAGAGGTCTCCAAGATTCGTGGTGATGAACGGAGTCCTCTACCGAAGATCTTTCACGAAGCCCACCGCTAAGGTGTGTCTCATCCCAAGGAAACCGAGAACCTCCTGGCGTAAGTACATGAAGGTGTTTGCGGCGGACACCCGGGGCCGTAACCTTAGCCGACAAAATCATATCGCTAGGTTACTACCGGCCAAACCTAAGTGGAAGACGCGCATGCCTATGTTCGAAAATGTGACAAATGCCAAAGGTTCTCTGACATTCCAAGACTACTCCGTAGCCGAAAGCAAACACTTGTAATACCTACGTGGCCATTTGATATGTGGGGGATCGACCTCATTGGACCACTTCCCACCCGCCCGTGGTAATTGCAAGTACGTGATAGTAGTATTGACTACTTCTCCAAGTGGATAGAAGCCAAGGCATTGGCCAAGATAACGGAAGAGTAACGCGATCAACTTTGTTCACGACAACATCCGGTGCAGATTTGGCCTTCCGCATACAATTGTTTACGACCATGGCCTCCAATTTTCCACGGCATTTACAACCGAATAGGGAAGAGTCAAAGTACGCCATTGCGCAAAATCTTGATTAGCAGAACCCCAAGGCAACGGCCGCGTAAGCCGCCAACAACCGGGGTCCTAACCGCCCTCACCAAGAATCTTGAAGGTCGCGAGGGTAGATGGTTGGACGAACTTCCCCTAGCTTTATGGGCTGTTCGCACAACCACCCGGGGCCAACCGGGAAACCCCATTCGCACTAACCTTCGGTTACGAGGCTATGGCACCAGCGAGAGATGGCCATCCCTACGGTAAGGAACTCCCATTATGATGAGCAAGTCAATAAGGTCAATAGGCTCCTAGACCTGGACACGATAGATGAAAAAGCGACTAGGCTATATGAGATGAGGATGGTGAATTACAAGCGAAAGGACCAAGGCATATCACGACAAAGAGGGTCATCAAAAGAGTATTCCAAGCCGGGTGATTGGGTACTTAGAAAGATCGAAGCCGGCGGTCGGAAGGCGGAGAACGTAACAAGCTCTCCCCAAATTGGGAAGGTCCCTATATCATCGCTCAAGTCATCCGAGAAGGGACCTACGGATTGAGGACCAAGGAGGGGAAGGATCTCAAGCATCCATGGCATTCCGACAACCTTAGAAAATATTATCACTAGTCTAGTTTATTACGCATGATAGATTAGCTCTTTATTTTCGGTCTTTTATTTTCGGTCTTTTGTTTTCTTTTTGTCTTTTTAGTTGATAGGATCGCAGTTCTATGTAATCGCACTTGAGTTCTATGAAAGCAGTTTCTTCCAACATGCAAAGCAACTATCAGCTCTTCACCCTGGACACGGGAAGATGAGGACATTACCTCGGATTCTCCGATACACAATAGCCCAAAGACCAAGGATCTTCCTTGGCACGATGGCTTACCAACCGCCAAGACGAAGGGTCCTCCTTGGCCCGATGGCTTAACAGCGCCAAGACCAAGGATCCTCCTTGGCACGATGGCTTACCAACGGCCAAGACGAGGGTCCTCCTTGGCACGATGGCTTAACAATTGCCAAGACGAGGGTCCTCCTTGGCACGATGGCTTACCAGCGGCAGACGAGGATCTTCCTTGGCACGATGGCCTACACTGCCAAGACCAAGGGACCACCTTGGCACGATGGCACTCAATATATCTGTCGAGGCCGCACCTTGATTCGGGATACCAGCGGCAGACCAAGGAACCACCTTGACACGATGGCTTACAACTCTTCCCGGTCGAGGGTCCGTCTTGACTTAGGAGACTAACGGCCAAGGCCGAGGACTTTCCTCGGCCTAATGGCTTGATAAACCTCCTACCATGAATCTACTCGATTCGGGATTACAACATTCAAAGCCGAGGAAAACTTCCTCGGCCCAAATGAAGTGCGAGTATAGTTACGGTAGGAATCTTCCTCGGCCTAACCACTTGCTCCACAAGGAACAAGGGACCTTCCTCGGATCCCACCTTCCTAAGGCTAGTGCATAGCATACCAAAATATAACCAAGTCAGTAAAGTGACAAAGAATAATGACAAAGGATTTTTTCATTGATATTCAAATGGAAATTACAAGATCCTATTGTCTATTACAAAAAAGCAAAAAAGGAAAAACTATCCTAAGATTTGAGCATCCTCAAGGCTCTTCTAGCCAGTGGTATTAATGGAGCCGGGAGGAGGAAGGGTCGTTTGATGGGCTTGGGCATCGGCTTCCTCATTTATTCCCACTTACCTCGGCCTCTAGGTCCTCAGGCTCGTCGGCGTCTTGGATCGCCTCCACCAGGTCTTTAATATTGCCGGGGACAACAGAAGCCGGCTTCCACACTTCCCTGCAAGCATGGGCATCCTTGGCAGCCATCAGCTCCATGTTGCTCTCAGAATAAGGGACCAAGTGATGGAGTGCCCTGACCTCCTCGGCATATTGATCCTGCAAATTAGGCTGGGCAATCTTGTTGATATCCGGACCGGTGGAGGGATCGGCTAAAATGCTCGGGCCAAGTGGAGGTAGCCATCCTCGAACATGGTGGCTGTTTGCTCGTCAACGGCCTCTACGAAGGCCGAGGCGCCATCATCGAGTTCTTTGAAAGCCGAGCTCTCCTTGAACCGAGCTACGGCCTCCTCCTCCCTAGGCTGGAAGGGTAGCTTCCGAGTCCTCGGCACTTGGCCTCGGCTTCATCGGCCTTGGTGCAGGCTCGGCCTTATACGCCTTGGCACAGGCAAGCTCTTCATTTTTGAGCGGAGATGTTCCTCGGCTTTTGACCTTTCTTCCTCGGCCCTTTTTACCTCGGCCTCGGCCTTGGCCTTGGCCGCATTGCAAGCTCGGCATTCTTGGCTTCTAAAAGTTTGGCCAAGGAAGACTTTTCTTTTCGCTCTTTGCTTGAAATTTGCCTTGGCCTCATTCGGGCGCCTTGTCTTCTTCTTGGCCGGCACATTCTCGTAGCGAGTGGCGAAGCCCAGCGAAAGATAAATCATCGTTAAGAAGACAAATCCAATATCAAAGACAATAACCCGAAAGGGATCAACATTTACCTCGGCGATCAAGAGTCCGCTTGTGGCAAAGCACGGTATCCTCGTTAGGACCCTCTTTGCAAAGGGTTTCATAAGCATCCTCGTCCATAGCCCTTTGGATAGGAGCTCGGCCCAATCTCGCGAGGGTCCCTCCACTTGCCAACAGGGGAGTCCCTAAAGACGAGGAATACCAAGGGACATGCTTTTGGCCGGCTCGTCGGCCTCTTCAACGATCTTGGCGGCGAGCAGTCGAGGGAGGAGCATCAGCTTCGGGGGCCGCAGCGACGCTTGCCCGTTTGGCGCCGGCTCCTCGCGCGGCACTTGGAGTTCTTTTGGAGCGACCTCCTTTGGACGAGGTTAGCTTCCTCGGTTGCCTCTTCCTCGGCATCAACATGGAGGCTATGCCCTCTACGGTTGATGGGTTGGTTTGATTATCGGCGGCGGTTCCTCGGCATCCACTTCCCCGTGCAATTTAAGGGGAAGGGGTTGGTCGATCCCCGAACATTAAGGATGAGGTTACGTGCATTAGCATCCTCCCTCGCTTTACGTCGGAGCGGCTTTCTTGCTCAACCTCCTCTTCCTCTTCCACGAGCTCTTGAGGACTAAGTCTCTCCATTTCAAGGGCTGACTTCTTCCTCGGCGATTAAATGCAGCAAAGACAAGGAAGAAATGGTCAAGTACGAGCAAGGAAATTCAAGGTCAAGTACGAGCAAAATAATATGACGCAAAAATTACAAGTGTCCAAGATAAAAATTTACGTCCAACAATGTTAGGTGCTCCAATACATTGGTCGCGGGGGACAGCTAAATCATGGCACCTAATACAATCCTCGTGGAATACGAAGCTGGATGTACCGTCCAATCGTTGAAGCGACGCCCTCTTTAACATTGACGAGGAGCCACCCCGTCCTCGTTCCCCGGCATCAATCTGCTGGATATAGAAATGATCCGAGGATTCAACTTGCTTCCAATCCAGGACCCCTACCACTGGCAAACTCTTCCGGGCAGCTTGATCAAATCTTTGGTCCACCGTATTGTTGGACGGCGAAAGGAGGAGGTTGGATCATCACAAGGAGATTGGAACTCCCGGCCTTGGCGGCTCTCAGCGCGGATAACGTGGTTATCCCAGCCTGGAACTTTACTGGACATGGGAAGAAGCAACTTGGGTTTCCTATTGGCACTCCTAATAACTACAAGCCATTGTTCCTTGATGACTTGGACAATGTAGAAGTGACGGAAGGCTCCCATGGTCGGTTCATAGCCTAAACTACGGCGAAAGGATGATGAAGCTAACCAGAACCCTAGTACCATTGGCTCCTAGCATGGCGGCCTTGCCTTTACATCATCGAAAACTCACAAATGAAGGGGTCTAGGGGAAGACGGAGTCCCTGTTGAAACTGTTTGAAATAAAAATGGACGTAATCTTGGCTATAATAGAAGGCCGTCTCTTCTTTCTCCGTCTTCGGCTCGATCTTGCCCATATAAGTTAATTTATATTCAGCACGATCCACTTTGTACTTGGTGTGCAGCCTCTCGGCCATGGGATCCCCGGGTTTTGGTGCCCTCTCGATTTGCTTTCCTCGGCTACACTGCTCCTCGGCCTCTTCTTCGGACAAGGCGGGCATCGGCTTGCGCACCTTCAACGAAAGGCATTAACTATTTGAGTAGACGAGGAGGGCTCTCCTTCTCTTCCCGTCATATCTTGCATGGGACGAGGAGACAAAATTATTTACCTCGTCGATAGGTGATTAAATGACGGGGAAGGAAGATTCCCCTCCTCGTCATTCCATAAGGCCGAGGAAGGAAGATTTCCTTCCTCGTCATTTCATAAGGCCGAGGAGGGGGCCGTACCTCTCAGACGCTCACGCATTTCGCGATTGGAGGCCGGGTAGAACAGTTCGATGTGCTCCACCATCTCAGCCCTATCCCCAAACACTATAATATTTGGTGACCCGGAATCAATCCTATCTATTCTTGTGGAATCCGGGTATTGGATGAATAAACGAGAGCGACCATAACCCCTGTTGCTTGCTTATATCATCGAAGTTCGGCATCAACCATGGACCCCTTTCTCGTCGATAAACCCTCGGATTGCCCGTATGATATCCATAACGGAATCGGGGGAATGGTCCCAAGAACGAGCCATTTCTAAGGGAATCAAAGATTAAAAAGGGAAGTTCATTCAATATTCAAAGAAGTTTAACAAGATACAAAGAAAATCAAAAATTTGAAATTTTGAGAGTAGAAACAAAAATTCTTGAAGAAAAGATTGAATCTTCAATAATGGCGGTTCATGTTCTTGATTCACATATGATTTCTCTAACAACCCTAGAAGACGCTAAAGAAGGAAAGGAGTTCGTGAGAAGGGAAGAAAGTCATACACGAGTTTACAAGAACGATTGGAATCAACTGCGAGAATGCAACTTGGCTAGGAAAAATAGAGCTCGCCAGGAGCTGGGTTCAAGATCGGCTGGCTGTTTCGCCGGTGAGTTCTTGCACAAATGCTCTCGGTTGCTTGGGGTTTGTAAAGAGTAAAATGAAAGGGGTTTTAGCTTTTATACCTCCCCAAATTGGGTCGACCCGTGGGTAAAGTGTAAATTCGGGTGAGGCGCCCCAAGAATTAAATGCTAAACAGGTTATCAAGGCGTGACAAGGCGGGTGGGCCCCGAGGTCATCATCGAGAATAGCAACCGTCGATTACCAACCAAGGACACGCGTCAAACTGTTCGTATTCCATATGCCGATGCCGAGCTAACTTTCTACTCGTCCTAAGCCAAGCTAGAAAGTTGGGGGCCCTGAACGGTATAAGCAGCAACGAACATGGGTTTGCCGAACTTGGGCCCAACTATATTGGGCGGTGGATATTGTCTAATTATGAAGTATTAGGGCCGAGTAAGATCTTCCTCGTACGCCGAGGAACATTTATCTCGGCCTTCTATCATCATTTTTGGGCCGCCATATCGGAATTGCAGGAAAGAGAAGTTATTTGCTCGGCGTATATGCAAGTGACGAGGAAAGAAAATCATTCTCCGGCATATCTACGTGTCGGCCATTTACCAAATGACGAGGAAACAAAAGTCATTTTCCTCGGCTTATTTGCCAAAGGCCGAGGAAAATCATTTGCCTTCCTCGGCGTTAGAAGCGATTACAATCCTTATTCAACAAGGATTATACGGTTGTAACCCCATCAAGATTACAATTACCAATAGCAATTCAAGTCAAACAATGACTCCTTAACGAGATATAATTCTCTTAAGATTATATCTTATCTATTTACAAGTTCATTCCAACATGGATTCTATCTATCCATTCCTATAAATACAAGCCCCATGGCTCATTATTGGGTACGTTACTTTTTACATTGGAGAAACTCTGTCAATTTGATTTCTCTAATATCAACCGTGAACGTACTCTCACGCCGGAGGGCCTTTGTAGCCGGATCCGCCCGGCTTAGTTTACGTGTTTTCTCTTATTTTCAGGCCTTGCAATCGCCGGAGCATTCGACGCTTGGATTTGGGCTGTTTTGACGATTTTGGCATCATCAGTTACTTTACATAATGTATTGTGTTACTTTAATTGTAGTTGATGATGAATCAGTTTACAAACCAACTTGGGGACTACAAGACTATGCTGAAGAAACATTGAAAATGAAATAATAATTGAAGAAGAGCAGAATGATACAAGATCAAACATGAGTGGATCTCTATTTGGTTTTACAACAAAGACAATTGATGAAATGTATGACTTATATTGTCAACATGCTAAGGGAAATAGGTTTTGGTGTAAGAAAGTCAGCTGCAAGATGTCGAGGAGATGGAGTTTGTACTACACAAATATTTCATTTGTTCTAGTCTTTGGATCTCGAGTAGAAGGGTTTGATGATAATGAACTTAAAAAGCGAAAGACTCATATAACACGCACACAATGTAAAGCTTTATTAAAAGTAAAGCTTTTAGAAGATGAAGGACATTATGTGGTCGATAGACATATTTTGGAGCATAATCATCGGTTGACAAGGAAAAAGTGGTCCAAGTATTATAGATGTGAGAGAAGTATTACGGAGGATAAAGGTAAAGTAATAGAAGATATGGTTTCTTCTGGTATAAGAGGAATGGACTCCTACCGTTATATATGTCATATGAAGTTTGGTGGAGATGACATTCTTGGTCACACTAAAAAGGACCATTTGAATTATGTCAATAGATTGAAACTAAAAGAAAGAGGGAGTGGAGATGCGCGAGGCACTTGTTGAGATGTTGTATAAACAACAATCGAAGAAAGCTGATTTTTTCTTTAGAGTAATGTTGGATGATGAAGGTAGATTAAGTAGTGTGTTTTGGAGAGATTCAATGATGAAAGAGGATTATGATATTTATGGTGATGTGGTTGTCTTTGACACAACATATGAGTACAAACGAAATATGGTTTGATTTGTGCTCGATAGTTAAGGTTAAACAATCATTGCAAAAACATTATGTTTGGGGTTGCATTTTTGGCAAATGAAGAAACAAAATCATTTGAATGGTTGTTTGAAATATTCAAGAAAGCATAATGGGAAGCAAGTGCGTGTGACAATATTCACCGATCGGGATCAAGCAATTACAAATGCTATAGCAACGGTAAGCATTTTTATATTCATTATATTTAAGTATTACATTAAGCGTATGATACTATTATAATTAGGTACATTAACTATTACTTTTTGTTTAACGGTTCTATTACACATTCTACAAAAATGCTACATTAATAAATACTCTTTATTACCTTTACGGGCATTCCTAATACAAAACACGGAGGTTGTGCCACGATGGCATTTGTATCAAAATGCCATAAAAACTTTTTGGCCGTTTGAAGAGCGATGATGTCTTCAAGGACGAGTTCGAAAATGTATGTCGGGTTGTAATGATGAAGCTGAATTTGAAGAATGTTGGAATGAAATGATTAGTAAGTATCGGCCTACAAAACGAAACGTGGTTTAAAAGATTGTATGCTTTGAAGGATAAATGGTGCACGACCTTGAACAAAGATTACTTTTCAAATTTGGTATTCTTTCATCACAACGCAGGTGAGGTTACAAATAGTGCAATGGGGAGCAATGTAGAAAAAAACAACTAGCCTTGTAGAATTTCATTCAATTTTTAAAAAGTATATTGGAAAATTGGAGGAAGACGAGAAGAACAAGATGAATTCAAAGCCGCCAAGATCAATTCCAAAGTCTACACTTATTAACGGGATTGCTTAAGCACGCTTCGAGGTATACACTTTATCCTTGTCTTTCAACGATTTGAAAAAGAATTCATGCTAGCACTTACAAGGAAATGTACTCTTATGGATGTTGATGAGCTGCTTTGCAAACTTATGAGATTTGTGGACTTGATGGTTACGGACATACAAGATATGTCATGATGGATCCAAAAGCTGACTTTGTGAGTTGCAATTGTAGAAAATTTGAAGAATGTGGTATTTTGTGTAGGCATATATTGAAAGTCCTCTATCATAATGATCGTATAAAGATACCGAGAAAAGTATATCTTGAAAAGATGGACAAAATTAGCAAAATCATCGGTTGGGATAAATTCCACACCTTGGAAAATTTTGACAGGAATAGCAGTTTGATTCAATGGCGGCATGAAATGTCAAGAAAGTTCTATAATCTATTTTTGAAGTGCCAAGACAGTGACGCGGCAAGAAAAAAGTTGATGACACTTACGAAGATCTATGCGTTGCTCTTTCTTCATTGACTCAATAGAGAAGAACAAGAAGAAACTTCAGGTTCACATGTTTCATCTACATCAAAATGTAACACTAGATCCGGCTCGTTCGGTCACTAAAGGAAGGAAAAAGGATAAAAGGGGCTATCGAAAAGGAGGAAAAAAGAGTACGAAGCCCATGTTAACGAAGTGATCGACGAAGGGAATTTGGTTCAAAAACACCAAATGTTAGATTGTTTAGAATTAATATTACAAATGTTACTTTTACGTATTAAGTATTAGAATTAAGTATTACATTATCAATTAGTAAGTATTACATTAGCTAGCTTCAACTATTACAATAGTTTTCATCAACTATTACCTTTTCATGTATTAAGTATTACATTATCAATAAGTAAGTATTACATTAGCTAATTTCAACTATTACACATGCAGTTGATTTTACATTTTCATATATTAAGTATTGCATTAGCTAACTTCAACTATTACACATGCAATTGATTTTACATTTTCATATATTAAGTATTACACTATCAATTAGTAAGTATTATATTATCCATTACTAAGTATTACATTAGCTAATTTCAACTATTACACATGCGAGTTGATTTTACATTTTCATATATTAAGTATTACATTAGCTAATTTCAACTATTACACATGCAGTTGATTTTACATTTTCATATATTAAGTATTACACTTTATCGATTAGTAAGTATTATATTATCCATTACTAAGTATTACATTAGCTAATTTCAACTATTACACATGAAGTTGATTTTATATTTTCATATATTAAGTATTACATTATCAATTAGTAAGTATTACATTAGCTAGCTTCAACTATTACAATAGTTTTCATCAACTATTACCTTTTCATGTATTAAGTATTACATTAGCTAAGTTCAACTATTATAATAGCTAACTTCAACTATTACATTAGCTGACTTCAACTATTACATTAGTTTTTATCAACTATTACACATGCGATTAATATTACCTTTACCTGTTATGCACCAAAAACAATAAAAAAACTTATACTTCGTAACAAAAAATATTTTCAGTTGATTACTACCAATATTTACATTAATTACTAGTGAAAGCTGAAAAGTACATAACATTGTTTGAACCAAAATAAAAAAACCTACCATTGTTTCAAAGGTGCCTATATTCCCACGAGACTTAAACATATAACATTGTTTAAACAACACAACTATTTCTTCAAAAGATATACATATCCCCATGAAAACATAAACATAAAAAATTATTTCAACAAACACATCTATTTCTTCAACTTTTCTTTCTTCTTCAACTCTCCAAAGATTTTTCTTCTTTTCTTCCACTTTAAACTTCAATTGGGCTTTGTTTTACAAAATTCAACAACGTTACCCAACAAAAATTCTTTGACAGCGGTATTGATTGGATGAAGAACAACTTTCAGTAAGTACTTCGCCACGAACTCTTCTCCACATTACCCTTCAAAACAAAAACAGAAAGTATAAAAAATTTAAAAAACTGAACAGTAATGCTCTAATAAACATGTTGTACTAATTAAAAAGTAACGAATTAATACCTTGCTAATATCATCATCACTGGACACATTTTCTCCATCAAAAAATTCCATATTGTACATCGAAATATACCACGAGTCATTTCCATCCGAGTTATTACGCCCGTTAAACTTCAAAAATTTAATGGGATACTTCGCTACTTGCCCGGCCTTAGGATGATTAATATCACGAACAAACTTTACCAACAACTTGTGCTAATCATAATAAAAAAACACTATTAAACGGATAATATACAAAAATAAAATAAAAAACAACCACTACATTATTTAAAAGTACATACCCTTTGTTTTTGCAATATTTTGATATATTTTACGAATTTCGGCTGAAACAAAATTGTCATCATAATCTCGATTATCAATGACTTGAACCTTGCCCAAATTGAAATTCAAAACAATACAATAGTAGTGCTCTCGGATGTTAATCGGAACAAATATCTACAATACAAATAAGAAAACATTGGAAGTTTTATTATAAAGTAAATAAAAAAGCTGAAAAAATGAAAAGTATAACTATATTAACAAAGGTACTAACCATTTCGGCCATCTTCGCATCCACATTAACAATTTTAAGAGATTGCTTGAAAGAATCTCTTACATTCGACTCCATTTTAGAAACATCAATTCCCACGAGTCATAATAAGGTCCAAGTAGGCCTTTCAAAAAAATAATATATAAACTATTATTAGTTAAACAAAAAAAAAAACAATATTACTTTACAAGGGTAGTACTATTACTTATAGCAATACCAACTATTACTTAAACATATGAGAAGTATTACTCAAAATGAAAACCGTTTTAAAACTATTATTAGTTAAATAAAAAATACAATATTACTTTACAAGTGTACTACTATTACTTATAGCAATACCAACTATTACTTAAACAAATGAGAAATGTTACTCAAAATGAAAACCGTTCCTAAAACTATTATTAGTTAAAAAAATAACAATATTACTTCACAAGTGTAGTACTATTACTAATAGCAATACCAACTATTACTTAAATAAATGAGAAGTGTTACTCAAAATGAAAACAGTTCCTAAAACTATTATTAGTTAAAAAAATAACAATATTACTTCACAAGTGTAGTACTATTACTAATAGCAATACCAACTATTACTTAAACAAATGAGAAGTATTACTCAAAATGAAAACGAGTTCTGAAAATATTATTAGTTAAAAAAAAAAATAACAATATTACTTCACAAGTGTAGAACTATTACTTATAGCAATACCAACTATTACTTAAACAAATGAGAAGTATTACTCAAAATGAAAACAGTTCCTAAAACTATTATTAGTTAAAAAAATAACACTATTACTTCACAAGTGTAGTATAATTACTTAAAGCAATATCAACTATTACTTAAATAAATAAGAAGTATTACTCAAAATGAAATCAGTTGGTAAAACAATTATTTACTTACACAATGCGACAAATTTAAGAACACCCGTTTCCCATCCTTCTGCTCTTTGTTTAAAATAATGGTCAAGCATCAATGATATTAACAAACACCCATCTCTTCATGTTCATAGAAATTATATCTTTCTTGAATACATAACATGGGTATTCATCAGCATCTTGAAGCATGAACATCACCATTTCCCTGAATAAAAAAAAATAAAAAAATAAGACATTAGTATTTCAATTTAAAAAACAAAAATATAATTAGAGAAATAGTAATTAAACTTACCCATCATAGAAATCATCAACATCAAACATACAAAAATCAATAATTTGTTTCTCTCTCAAATCACTATTCACAAAAAATCTTTTGTTTTGCGTCATAAAACTTGAAACAAAATCGGTCCTTTCAACAATGACACAAGTAGAAAGTGTCAAAGGATCATAAAATCCGTTTGGTCGATCACACTTTTCAACGATTTGATGGCTTCTGTATGGATTCATCTACCTCACCCGGACAAACCAATATTTCTTGTCGATCATCATCAAACATATTGAATTTTGCACGAACAGGAGTGTTAACTTTTGAGGACGAAACGGCTCAAAATTCGGCATATCATCGCTCATCTTCATCATTTGATTCATTCTCTCACAAAAGTTTGCATCTATAATCTTGAGAACTTCTTCATTACTCCAAAACCTATCTTCCTCTTGAGAATCAGTATAGTGCACTTGGTAAACCTTAGGAACATTGTCCTTCAAACCCTTCAAACTATGCGTATAATGATCAAAAACTATTCCCATGTCTCTCTTCATCAACATAAAAATTTCATGAAAATTCGAAAATTAAGAGTAATAATTAGAAACATATAATATAATATATAACTATATATAATGTAATAGATGAAATAAATAATGTAATCCATAAACAACATGAAATAATATATTACTTCACAAGTACACAGACTATTACTTATATCAATACCAACTATTACTTAAACAAATGAGAAGTGTTACTCAAAATGAAAACGAGTTCCTAAAACTATTATTAGTTAATAAACAAAATAACACTATTACTTCACAAGTGTAGTACTATTACTTATAGCAATACCAACTATTACTTAAACAAATGAGAAGTATTACTCAAAATGAAAACTGTTTTAAAACTATTATTAGTTAAATAAAAAAAAAATAACACTATTACTTCACATGTGTAGTACTATTACTTATAGCAATACCAACTATTACTTAAACAAATCAGAAGTATTACTTAAAATGAAAACATTTCCTAAAGCTATTATTAGTTAAAAAAACACTATTACTCCACAAGTGTAGTACTATTACTTATAGCAATACCAACTATTACTTAAACAAATCGAAGTATTACTCAAAATGAAAAGCTTTGTTTTAAAACACTATTACTTCACAAGTTTAGTACTATTACTTATAGCAATACCAACTATTACTTAAACAAATGAGAAGTATTACTCAAAATGAAAACAGTTCCTAAAACTATTATTAGTTAAAAAATAATGTAATCCATAAACAACATGAAATAATATATGGCAATACATAAAGTAATATAAAAATAATACTTATATAATGTAATAGATGAAATAAATAATGTAATAGATGAAATAAATAATGTAATCCATTATGAAACAGTATATATTACTAATAAGAATTATCAACTATTACTTATTTATAAAACTAATATTATATTATGAAGCAGTATCTATTACTTATATAATGTAATAGATGAAATAAATAATGTAATCCATAAACACTTTGTTCAAGATCTAGAAATTCATCAATTACTAGTACGTGGCATTGTAATCCAAGGTTATCCCACACTTCCATCGAAGTGCCTGTGGGGAAGTTTTGGTGTCCGACCCATATACTAAGTAATACTTATAGCAATACCAACTATTACTTAAACAAATGAGAAGTGTTACTCAAAATGAAAACAGTTCCTAAAACTATTATTAGTAAAAAAACAAAAAAATAACACTATTACTTCACAAGTGTAATACTATTACTTATAGCAATACCAACTATTACTTAAACAAATGAGAAGTATTACTCAAAATGAAAATTGTTCCTAAAACTATTATTAGTTAAAAAAAAAACAATATTACTTCACAAATGTAGTACTATTACTTATAGCAATACCAACTATTACTTAAACAAATGAGAAGTATTACTTAAAATGAAAACATTTCCTAAAACTATTATTTTAAAACTATTACTTCACAAGTGTAGTACTATTACTTATAGCAATATCAACTATTACTTAAACAAATGAGAAGTGTTACTCAAAATGAAAACAGTTCCTAAAACTATTATTAGTTAAAAAACAAAAAAATAACACTATTACTTCACAAGTGTAGTACTATTACTTATAGCAATACCAACTATTACTTAAACAAATGAGAAGTATTACTCAAAATGAAAACTGTTCCTAAAACTATTATTAGTTAAAAAAAAACAATATTACTTCACAAATGTAGTACTATTACTTATAGCAATACCAACTATTACTTAAACAAATGAGAAGTATTACTTAAAATGAAAACATTTCCTAAAACTATTATTTTAAAACTATTACTTCACAAGTGTAGTACTATTACTTATAGCTATACCAACTATTACTTAAACAAATCAGAAGTATTACTCAAAATGAAAACTGTTTTAAAACTATTATTAGTTAAAAAACAAAAAAATAACACTATTACTTCACAAGTGTAGTACTATTATTTATAGCAATACCAACTATTACTTAAACAAATGAGAAGTATTACTCAAAATGAAAACAGTTCCTAAAACTATTATAAGTTAAAAAATAATGTAATCCATAAACAACATGAAATAACATAACAAATATTACTCATTACTAACCTCTCAGTTTTAATTTTCTTCAAATCACTTCCTTCCATATAAACAACAGCAGCTCTTTTTGAACCCTTTTCCAATTTTACTTCAGATGTTACAATTTTTTCCTTCATATCCTTCTCCTTCAAATAAACAGCCTTTTTCTTCAACTCTTTTTCCTTTTTACCAGCAACATTCTTCATAATTTTTCCAACAACATCTTTTTCTTTTGGAGTAGATCTAGCAACAACAGTTCTTCGAATATGCTTTTCCTTTATTTTCTTTTCAGCCTCCACATTTTTTTCAATACAAACTTTTGATGAAGATCTGGTTAAAACATTTGTGGTATTTTTCTCTTCATCCAACTTGTTTTTGTCACCTTTGTTCCCAATCCGACGTTTCTTTGCTGATTGTTTAATACGAACAATTTTACCATCTTCTTTTCAAGTGAAAGTACAATACCACTACATTCAACATTTTCTTCATTAACAGAGGCTTCATTCCTCTGTTTATCAACCTGTTTCTCTTCATTAATAGAAGCTTCATCATGGTGTTTTAATCGATCAGTGGTATCCTCCAATATATCCACATCAATACCTACTTGAGAAATAGGTTGATAAACAACCAAAGATCTTTCCATTGAGGTATTTTTATCATCATCGGAAGAACTATACTCAACCAAGCCTTTTTGCCATCGGAGTAAGCTGGACTTGATTGATCGAGAATGCGAGCTAATGAGAAGAGAAATTGGACTTGATTGATTGACCGCTTTCTACTCAAAGAAGATGAAATCCTTGATGATCTTCTCTGCCCTTTTCTAAACTGTTTAATGTTACTCTTCATTCTATATCCATTAAAAAACAACAAAACAAAATTTTAGTACTCAAAAACATTACATTAAAAAATATATAACTATTACATAAACACCTATAAACCAACTATTACATATTATGTATATTAAACAATGTAAAATATTACTCAAAATAACACTATTACTTCAAAAGTATAGTACTATTACTTATATCAATACCAACTATTACTTAAAGAAATGAGAAGTATTACTCAATCATATAAACACCTATAAACAATCTATTACTTTATGCCAACAATATAACATTATCTTATTCTAACTATTACAGGACAAAACTCAGATACCAAACATATATATATATAAAAAAATAAAAAAACAAAAAAAAAATAGAACAAAAACAAACAACATATATAACCCTAAAAAATAACCAAAACGAGAAAAAACAAAACAACAAAAAAATGAACCAAAACAAGAACAACAATAGAAAAATACAAAATAAACAACATGCATTATAACAAATTTCATATAAAAACACAATAAAATATGAAAAACCACAAAAAGTACAACAAAACAACAACATCTCTAACCCTAGAAATGAACAATGTTACCAAAATCGACTTGAAAATAATAGCAAAAAGACAAAATCAAAGCATAAAATGCAAGAGTCGCACTTAAAATCAAACAAAAATGATGTACAAAACGACATGAAATTTGAAAAAAAAATTGGGGAAAATCTTACATAAACTTCGAACAAAAAGCTAATGTAACTCTACAAAAAGCTTTTAAGGAAGAAAATCGACTTGAAAGGAGTTACCTAACAGTTGAACGACGGTGAACGGCGGTTGACGGTGAACGACGGAGAGAGAGAGATGATCGCTGAAGCTTCTCGAACACTTTGCTAACCTTTTTCTTTGTGTGTATTGTGTGTTTTTGGGGCGGGTTAGTATATTTATATTCCGGGTGATGGGTCGGGTGATGGTGCGGGTTTCGGGTCGAAATAACCCATCTCATGGATGAGACGGGTATCCCCGTTCTCACCCAAGTTTTTGTCTTTATATAATTCTAAGAAAGTAATTTGAGCATAAATCAAAGACTAAATCTAGGAAAATCATAGCTAGCGTTGGTTTAAAAAATAATGACAATAATTTGTAAGACAATCTATAGTATAAATGGTAGTTGTCCACCTCACCACGTGAACAGTACTATGAATAGTGCCAACAGCCAAATTTCCCATTTTGCCCTAAAATTTTTATTTTTTTTTAAATTAAAAAAAAAAAAACGTGTCCTCGGACACGGGCTTAATTTAAAAAAAAAAAAATGTGTCCTCGGACACGGACTTTTACTAGTCTATACTCCCTCCGTCCCGGCCGACTTAGGATTTATTTCCATTTTGGGCGTCCCACCCGACTTAGGACGGCCCAAAATGGAAACCTTAAATCACTATTCTCTCCACTCATTCTCTCTCCTACATTATTTTAATACTCACAACACCATTATAATTTACTATTCCCTCCACTCATTCTCTCTCCTATTTTTAAATTACACTGCTACAAGCATTTACCTTTTCCTTAATCACATGCCGGCCCAAAAAATCCTAAGTCGGTCGGGACGGAGGGAGTATATAACAGAAGAAGTCGGTGAAGAAGTATTGTTAACAAACCTAACTTCTTTAAATGCCCTATAAGGGCTTCTTCTTAATTGGCTTACAATAATTATTAAAGTAGGATTTGGATCCAGTGCAGTCGAAATGCTTGCCCCATTTTGTTCTGATATTGATATTTCATATTTGGAGAGTTTTATTAAGAGTATTTTAGACATTTAGTTTATTAGCTTGTACATCTCGGCCCTAAGTTTACCGTGTAGCAATCTCGGCATTAAGGTGTATCCTGACTTCTGTACGGTCAGGCTGCACTGTCCCAAATCCATCAAAGTATGTCAAATTATTTGACAGCTTCCCCCCATTTTGTACTCCTTATTCTCCCACCAAGACTTCATATTTATGCATTTCTAACACCACCCCATTTCTCTCCCATCTCAACAATCCCATAAACCAGTCAAAATAAATTTTCTTGACTAGCCATTGGTGGTCAACTTTAAGTCTGACCAGATAACATTGCCATGGTATCACCAGATTCACCACCCAATGTACACCAATTCCTCATTTCCAGTCAAACCCAGTTTGAAAGTCAACACTTTGATGCTTATGGAGTTGACTTAAGAGGTGTTCCTACATACCCTCACTCTCTTGGTATGCTCCCCAGATCAATGGACATTGTTCATACAATGACCGATGAACCCGAAAACCTTAGTCAACAGCACCAGAGACTTTCACTATCTCTAGGTTCTGGTTTACTAGTTACTTCTTCAGACCAGTTCAGACAAAGATGTAATAATCTCATTAGTCCCAGTTACTTAGTTCCTGCAGAAGGAACAAGAGAGGCGTTTGATCAAGGAGAATATTCTTTCGCTGGAAATTCTTCGTTAAGTCAACTAAGTTCCAATTTTTATGCAACTGAGACATTTGCGACGGTGATAGCTAGTTCAAGATACTTGAAACCAGCTCAATTTCTTCTTGAAGAAATAGTTAGTGTTGGAGGGAAAGCCATTAGTTCGAGTAATGAGTCATTTGTGCGAATATTATCGCCCAACAGCAAGCACGGCTCGTCACGACTATGTTCTGAACTAAAAGCAGAGCTCTACAATAATGGGTTATCATCCGAGAAGCAAGAACTTCAAGCAAGAATTGCAAAGCTCATTTCTTTACTAGAGGAAGTAAGTTAGAGAAATAATATCTCCGTCCCAAAATGAATATCCATTTTTGTTGTTGAATCTTGATCGAGAACCCTTCTTTTTTTTTGGTTATTGAAAACATATTTTGTGTTTCTTGAATTGTATGTTTTAGGTAGAAAGAAGATATGAGCAATACTATCAACATCTGGAAGAGATGGTTTCCTCATTCGAAATGATTTTAGGGTTGGGGGCAGGGAGGTCTTACACTGCACTAGCACTTCAAGCCATGTCTAGGCATTTCTGTAGTTTAAGAGATGCAATTCTGTCTCAAGTCTATGCAACAAGAAAGAAAATCTTGCAAGACATGCCAAGAATTAGCACCGGTTTGTCGCAACTTAGCTTGTTCGATAAAGATAATAGACATAACCGAGTTCCCCTCCAACAGCTTGGTATGATCCCGTACCCACGCCAAACGTGGAGACCTATTCGAGGATTGCCCGAGACCTCTGTCACAATTCTCAGGTCCTGGCTTTTCGAGCACTTTCTCAATCCGTAAGTACTACTCTCTCCGAACCAGAATAACTGTCGCAGTTGACTTCTCAACGTTTACTGGTTTGTACATTATTACACACAAATTTTAGACTTGTTTTCTTCTATGGTTTGTGATGTGAATGATGATCTTTCTTTGTAGTTATCCGAATGACAGTGAAAAACTAACGTTGGCATCGCAGACAGGCTTGAGCAAGAATCAGGTTTAATTTGCTCTTTTTACTTCAGCATTGGGTAGTACTTATTTCTTTCATTTAGTAATGTCAGGTGGTAAAATGATCTTGTTTGTTCAGGTGTCTAATTGGTTCATAAATGCTCGAGTACGGCTCTGGAAGCCGATGATCGAGGAAATGTATAAAGAAGAATTTGCAGACTCGTCGGAGGATTCAAACTTATCACCAGCAAGCAATTCTCACACAAGGAATGATCAAGCAGATTGATCAAATGGTGACTAGGTTTTTTTTAGCTTAAGTTCCTTTAGTATTTATTTTGAACATTGTGAAAATGAAAGATTATTAATGTAAGAAACTGGTCTTTTAGTTAAGCTGAACTGAAAGTGGTATGAAGTTTGAGTGAACTTACAGTCTCTAAGGTGAAGGTCATACTCCCTCGGTCCACGATATTCCTCACTTTTTTGTTATTATCACGAAAGTACTTTAATTGATAAATTTTAGATAAATTTAGATATTCTAATGAAATTTAAAATTTGTTATTGATACACCAATATATACTCCCTCCGTCCCACGTTAGTTGAGACTAACTTTTTCGGCACACCAATTAAGGAAAAGTAAGTGAGAGAAAAAGTGAAAAAAAATGTTGTGAGTATGAAGAATTAAATAGGAGAGAGAATGAGTGAGAGGAATAGTTAGGAGAGAGAATGTTGTGAGTGTAAAAGTGAAATAGGAGAGAGAATGAGTGGGGTAAATAGTGAAGATTCCTTTGCTATTTTGGGCAGTCTCAACTAACGTGGGACGGCCCAAAAGGGAAAGAAGTCTCAACTAACGTGGGACGGAGGGAGTATATATATATATATATATATATATATATATATATATATATATACACTCTCCGTCCCGCCCGAAAGGGCAAAGTTATTGTCTTGCACGGGAATTAAGAAAAGTGATGTAGAAAAGAGAAAAAGTGTATAGTGGAATAAATGTTGTGAATATGAAAAGTGATGTAGGAAAGAAAAAGTGGGGTAGGGAATAGTTAGTGAATACTCCCTCCGTCCCACTTCATTTGAGACCAAAAAAAAGGGCACAACTATTAAGGAATACTAATAAAATAAAAGAAATGTGTGGTAGAAAATGAAGAGAGAGAATGAGTGGGGTAAATAGTAGTGTTGGTTGAATAAATTGAGTGGTGGAAAATGAAGAGAGAGAATGAGTGGTGGGGTAGAGTGAATATAAAATTATAAATATTTTGCCATTTTGGGAAGTATCAATTGAAGTGGGACGAACCAAAAAGGAAATAAGTATCAATTGAAGTGGGACGGAGGGAGTATTTATTATGAGTATGACAAGTGAGTCCCACAAATAAAAAAGTAATAAAAAACTTTCCATTTTTGGGTTGTGCCCTTTCAAATGAGACGCAAAAAAAGGAAATTTTTGCCCTTTCGGACGGGGCGGAGGGAGTATATAATAACAATTTTTAAATATTCATTAGAATAATTAAACTAATTTAAAATTATTATTTAAAATATCTTGATATTAAAAAAGAAAAGTAAGAAAGATTATTTTGGTAACTGAGGGAATATTAAACTGTCTCAAGTACTCATTTTCTTGCAGTTAGGAGTAAGGGATGTTGGTCAATTGGTGATAGTTGACCCTTGCAAAAAATTATGCTAAAAAACATCTTTTCATCCTTGAACTTCAGTCCAATTTATTATATTTTCATTGAAATTTTATTTTTTCTAAAGTTCTCATTAAACTTTTTCACGTTCTTACAATGTTCTCATTCCATTCATAATTTCGCTAAAAATATAACGAAAGTCAGTAACGTGAACTCACATGACTAACTTTCACCATGTTTTTAATCAATTTACTGATATGTACTCTAGCTAGATTATGGGTGATAGATCACATGTCATTAACCTCGCACGTGATCTCACGAAAGTTTTCCACATTATGTCACTTAACTAACTTTCGTTAACTTTTTAGTGAAATTATAGACGGAATGAGAACATTTGAAAAATATGAAAAGTTTTATAAGAGCATTGTAAAATATAAAAGTTCAATGAGAATATTATAAATTTGCCTAAAGTTCAGTGATGAAAAGAAGATTTTTGCCAAAAATTATTTGAGAAGATTAAAGTCATGGGCATATTGGTCAAACATAACATTCGAAGTGTGTTTGGTGGGCTTATCAAATGGTTCACCTTGTTCAGCTTCAATAGTCAAATTGGAAACATTCATATTCGACCTTTACTTTAACATTTTTTCATATATGTCCCTGATATCACACTCTTGCACCATTTTAGCCCATTGCTCCCTACTCGGGGCTTGTTTAGTAAAACTGAAAATTAAACTCTGAAAATGTAGAGCTGAAATTATTAAGTTGTCGAATTTTAAGACTTGAGTTTGTTTGATAATGGCAAACCACTTAAATATGAATTTATTCAAAATTTCAACTCAACACTCAAAATTATTGAATAATCTTAATGATTACTCCCTCCGTCCCACATTAGCTTACCCATTTACTGTTGAGAACGAAAAATAAGGAGTGAATATATATAATGTTATTAAAGTAGGAGTTGTGAGTGGTAGGAGAGAGAAAGTGGGGTAGAAAATAGTAAGTGGATAGTTGTTGTGAGTATGACAGGTGGGTCCCATGAATAAAGAAGTATTAAAAAGTTTCATTTTTAGGAAAGTGAGACTTTAAAGTGGGACGCCGAAAATAGCAAAATGGGTAAGATTTTATGGGACGGAGGGAGTATATAGTAAAAATAAAGTAATCATTAAACATAATTAGATTATATTTTTATAATATTTAAATATTTTTATTGGTAATTTCTTTTGTCTCATTATGAAATTTATCTCGACTTGGTTAACTTGATCAAACTTTAATATAAATGAAGAAAATTTAATTGTGATACTCTATTAAAAGTATTATCAATAGTTTAATATTAAGAAATAAACTTTAATACTTAGTCAAATATAATTTATATGAGTTAAAATATTTTGAAAGTAACAATAAATAAATAAAATATGTGATTTGAATTCATTCCCTTTTTTCTCTTTATTTACTCCTCTTGCTTTCTTAAGTCTGCCATTTTCAATTTATAACTAGTGCTACACCCGTGCGTTAAACGCACGAGCAAAAAACATTGACAAGTAGCAGGAACTAAATCAAAAGAGTTACTATAACTATAAAGGTTAAGTGAGATTAATGCATAGACGAAGTTTTACAGTTTCAACCTTATTGAAGCAGGCGATGAAAATTTGAAAAGCAAACTGAAGAACCGTGACCTAGCTGCTCAACTCAAAGAGTCAAATACTGAGTTGGTCAAGGTTTAGGCTCAAAATGAAATTTTATTGAAAATAGTTGCTAGCGGTCAAGTCTGGAGATCTGAAAGGAGGAAAAGAGAAGAGAAGAAAGAGAAGGAAGCCAAGAAAGCCAAGAGATCAGTATCTGAACTGGTTGCATTGACTACACCAACTTCAACATCAAAGGACAAGGACCCTTCAACCGATCATGCTCCAGCTGATAATTAGAATGTAACCGATGATATATATGTGTTTTCTTTCCAACCGGTTGCAGCCATTTATCAATGAGAATTTCTATCCCTCAGCTTATTCATTTCAAATGTTTTGCTTTCTTGAATTTTCTTATATTTTTTGAATGACTTAATTGCTACTAACTTTTTCAATTTGCAGGTTATCTCATTCAATCATATTTCTTTACTTTATGTTTTTACTTTGTAAAGCTTTCCAGTTTCCATAGGTTACATCAAGTTGTCACTTGACTTAGGGAATGACAAAATTTCAAAGATAAACTCTTGATCATTCTGTTACTAAGTTAAGAAATGATGTATACCTATAATGATTGGACTTAAGCAATTAGGAGGAGATTGTTAGTAAAATACAAGTATAGCTTAAGAATTGCTTAATCCCAATCATAATAAGCATTATTGTTGACCCCTAATTTTAACTAGACTACTTAGATTTTTCTATGTACCTTTAGGATCCCCTTAGTGCTAGTGCCAGTGTTTCTGACTCGTATTTTATTGAAGACTTGAAGACCTGAAGATTTTCCAAGTTGATTTTGGTTTACTTGTGCAACATTCCAAGCCTTAACCGGTTATGCCCCTTAGCCGACCAACCATTCAACCGGTTGAGTCAGTCAATCAGTTAGGCTCCTCAAGTTGCTGCTACCAGTCAAGCTTCCTCAACAAGCTTTCCCATCAGTTGAAGCATTTAATGTTCTCACCTACTTAGCCTACAACTTAGCTAACGTTGGTAGAACAATTTGCTATGAAGACTTTGCTACCGCCATGTCATACTTAGCCCACAACTTAGTTAAAGTTGGTAGAACAGTTTGCTATGAAGACTTTGCTGCCGCCTTGTTAGTAACTACTTTGAGAAATGTCAAAGTTACCAATACTCACAACAATTCTTTTATCCAATGGAAAATTCAAAGATAGTTGTCCTTCAAATATCAGGCATTTAATGTAGAAGATATTCTCATTAAATGCTTGTCAGACCAAGTCATCCTTTTAACCCCTTCAAAGACAACAGCTCCATCTGAAAACACTATAAATATCTTCATCAGAGCATTGAAGAGGGTTGTGCATTGAAGACTTTGAGAGTGAGATTGTCAAGAACTTCAAGTGCTCAATCATTGAAGTTCAAGACATTGTCCATATATTCACTGGATTATTTATTAGGACAAACACTGTGCACCTCAATCAATTTGTTGTAACTTGTAACGACCCTAACCCTAGGCACAATTTTAATATAACATTATATACTTTTAATATTAATATCAACCTTATGTGTTTATTTTATATCTTTAAATTTCTTATATTAGAATAAAATGATAAAGAAATAAATAATGTTCTAGGGGAAAATAATAATTAGAAATAAATAAAGTATTAGAATGGAGTGGTAATAAAATGGACAAATAAAATGTTGTTGGTTGGGAAAATTATTTTAAATTGGGGAAAGATTTGTTGTAGGGGATTTTTGAGTAGGGGACAAAATCCCCCAAAACCCTCCTCTTATGGGCCAGGCCCCCACTCTCTCTTGACCATATTCATACTCCTCCCTCCTTCTTCATCTTCTTCCTCTTCACTTTCTCTCTCAACCTTCCATCCATGGAAACCCATTTGAGAAAACCTCTTCTCGAAGCTCCTTCCAAGTTCGAATCTTCACCATTTTTAGATCCGAGAGCACTTTTGGAATCGGGAGACCAAGAGGAGTTCATCAAGCTAAGAAAGTCTTAAATCCATCTCCTATTTTTAAGGTGAGTTATTATGACCTAATTAAGAGTAGTTATAGTTGTATAACGTGCGTGAGTATTTATACATTGGTGTCGCGTGGTAGAGACTAGGTATATGAGACTAGTATTGAAAGTGATAGTCTAAGTGAGATTATATGAGTTATAAAATATCGCGAGTACGAGACCTTATAGAACTAATATAACTTTGCCTTATGTGTTATTAGTGGACTAAGTGGTGTTTTCTACGTGAGTTTCAAAATGGGTTTTCATCAGGTATCATACCAGGATATTGAGATTTTGAGTTGCTATAAGGTACTAATTTGGTATTCGGATTCCTAGATAGAGGACACTAATTGGGATGATGGACTTGATGATTCATCTTGAGAAAGTATTTGATAAAGCAGATAATTAGCTTAGCGACTCTCCGTAAGGTAAATTAGTACTATATTGAGGAAAGATGATACTTGGTGGTTAATTATAAGGTTATAGAGATCTTAAATAGGTAACTGTGAAGAATAAGTATTTGCCCGTTAGCACTTTGTTGACGATTTGTATGATCGATTTTAGAAACTAGTAGGATACTCAAATAGTTTATTAGTTGAATTTTCGGAGTGTTACAATTACGGCGAAAAATTTGCTTTAAGGATACACTTAAGACAACATTTATATATAGTATGACCGTTTTGATTTGTGGATTGTGTATTAGTTATGGAGAGGTAAATAGGGTAAATGCGAAGAAGTATAATAGATACAGTTATTGGTGACTTAAAGGATCAACTTCAGAAATTGATAATATATGTATATGGTTCGTTTTGAAAATTGATTATCATTAGTTGAGAAAATGAGGATGAATCTTATTGGAAGACAGGATACTTTAGGATGATTATATACTATAGTTCGACTTAGTTACGTGAATCCTATGAAGGATTAGTGTGATGCTTGAAAGATATTGACGCTTATACGGATTTCTGAGTTTGTTGATGGTTATTGAGAGTTAAGTTAGATTATATGGAATGTTTAATTGAAATTTGAAGAATGATTGATCTATGAGAGTTCCAATTATATCTTTCTTACTTAGAAATTATGGTATTTGATTGGGAACTAGATGTTTATAAATATGTTGTTTGCTAAGTACAATACCAGCATCTAAGGTAGGGAATAGATGACTCAAATTAAGTAAAGGCGTTGCCCAATATTCAAACTTGAAGAATTATTGAATTGGGGATGCTTTGCCAAGTTTATAATCTTAATGAATGTTTAGTGTTATTTATCCAAGATAGTAGTAAGTATTACGAGATTGTGTTTCTTATAAGGAATTCAACTAAGTAAAAATATTATGTTAGAATTGTTTTAAATGTGCTTTAAAACTTTGGGTTGTATATCGAACTTCGGTATGCCAGCAATCGTGCCCTTCGGGGGTAGTTGATTTAATAAGGTACAGTAAATGCTTAGTTTTTGTGTAAATTAAAATCTGAGTAATTTGACTATCTACCACTTGGTATGGGAATCCGGTTGTAGATAATTAAATCACTCGGAGTTATTTTGTTAGCTTATCAATCCTTTGAAATTCCCGAGTGGTTTAGTTAATTAAAGCTGGTATGGGCGGGTTTTTAATTATGTAAACCATTCGGGTCTCTTTGGACCTCTTCTTATATTATCATTTGAAATTACGAAAAATGTTGTAAATTTTCGAAAGACATGTTACTTTAAAATTATAGTTCGTACGAAGCAAGTAGAAAAGCAACCTAGTTCCCACTATAGTGATTAATTGTATTAGAAGTTTTGATCAGAAATAATTGATAAATTGTGGAATTATTAATGTGGAAGTCGCGGTAGACTTGGTTTTGTATTGGAGTTGGATCGGCTCGGGGTGTGGGGCGGCCCGACCATTTGAGCTTGAATATTGATTTATCACTAGGCACCGAACATAATTGGAGCATTGAATGGTGATAATAGAATGTTGACGTTAGAAGGTTTATTAAAATATTTAGAGTTCTAGGTTGAACTTGAGAGTATTATCACTATAGATATTGTGATTGGAGATTCATTGAAAGTAAAGAAGGAGTATGTTGGTCTCATTTATAGAAAGTTGAATTGTATTTTCTGCTAGTTATATATATAGCTTGATGAGATGTTATTATTACGGTCCTCCCACGTATATTTAGGGGATAGTTTGATTGTATAAACCCGTGAGTATTAAAAAAGATTGGATGATGCGTTCATTTGGGAAGACCCTTTTTTGGAGTGTAGGAAGGCTATTAAATTTAACCTTGTGAAAATTTGAGGAATCATTACTTATTATTGAGAATAGGCT